>JAAXNX010001349.1:0-18451 GCA_036491905.1 Folsomia manolachei
GTCAAATTGGTTGTTGTGAATGATTTGAACACTTTGTTAAACGCGTCAACAACAACCTACACTCTGGCTCGGGCTATATGATGCTGCACTGGAGGTTTTCCTCTTATGTTACATGATTTACTTTCAGTCTGCTGTTTTCATGTCACAATTATTTTATTACATACACCATGCCAGGGCATGGATCCAACAAAAAAACCAGATGTGTGCAAGTGTGCATATCCATGTCCTGGAGAAACCGAGTGCCGACCAATATTGTATAACTTTGGATTGCATGGAAGTCAAAGCACTTATGGTCAGCCTCAAATTGATTTTCTATCCCACATTGTGCATGTATTTCTTTCTTCATTACTTTTCTTTGCTCCAGTAAGTATTGATACGCAAATTATGCACGTTGTAACTTTCCACAAGTTGTAATCCGGTCTAGATTTCCATTAATTGTTGTTTGGTGGTCACCATGTAGTAGTATTATTATGCACTCCTCTACGGCATAAATAAGTATAGAATATCATAAAGACTGGAATAATCAATCTTTTCATCTCAATGGAGAAAAGTCAGTGCGATGCACTTAAATACAACGAGCATTTATGAGCATCAAAGAAAAGTGTCGCATAAATTACTCCATTCCACTCCAGTGACCAATTGAACATTGTTCTGTCCCTGATCCAATAATCAAATCCAAATGTGTTCGATTTGCGAAGAATGAATTATTGTTTCGGGTTCGATTCTTACTTTTATTTGAGTTTAGCTGACCATCTGGCTGTAGGATAAAATCAACTGGACTCCGCTTGGCTGACTGACCAAGTTCAGTTCGAAGTAAAGCTCCTTAAATATTAATGCAAGAGAAAAGGGCAAGTACTTAGAAGCCAACTGAACCATTTTCGATCTATATTGGGGACTGGACTTCTAGGTTTTGTTTGATTTCAGGTGTGTTGAACGATAGTCGCTCATACACCTTCCAACTTCACCTTGACATTGTAGGTTGAGTTTGATGTAAACAGTAGACACAATTCTTTGACATCATAAACGTAAGTATTATGGCATAGTATCTTTATCTAGTATTGTTTAGTTTTACACATTATATTATGGTTTGGACACGGAAGTTAAACTAGAGTGTAAATTTAGGCATTTAGGTGAAGTATAGGAAAAATAAATTCCTCTTCTAGGCTGAAGCTTAAACACCATTTGTGCCAGCAGTTTTCCATTTACACCAACTAAGAAGCGTATAAAGGGCTACCAGAAAGCACTCAAGTCAAGTTCCTAAAAAATGTTATGATTTCATACACTTCATCATCATCTATGCTTTGTATTTTATTGCCCAGAGATAGCGATAATCAATGAGGTATACCTAGATTAATCTCATGACATTTTGGTGCAAGGATTATTGCGGTCTAAAACCTGGTAGTAGATTAAAAACGTATTTACTAAAGCTAGATCTTGTGGTGACAAAACTGCTATTATAGGTAGCTGGGAAAACCACATTTCGGCAGGTATAAAACCAAAGCAATGGTGTCCATAAGGTGAGACAATTACAAGGTTAGAACAACGGAATGGGCGACTTTGGCAGTGGATTGTAAGAACGGGCGCATAAAACGGAAGAGAAACTAAACTGACGCACTTTGCCTCAACTTCCAGCAGTTGTTCGCCAACTAGCGTCCACTTCGGTCGGATCGGTTGGGTTCAGTTTCTCCTTAGTAAACTTCTCACATTCACATTTCAATCTTAGCAAGTTTCTTTTAACTACTTCACAACGGTTCTTTAATTCCTTGGTTGGCGCAGTAAGTTTTTAAAGTCTGTGGTTTACAGCCAATGACAATCTCGTCGAGTCAAAAAAGTGTGTAAAAATTAAGTACCGGCACCTGTCAAACCGCGTTACATTACAATCTTGCGATTGTAAAGGAAATTCGCTATCAATCTTCCATCTTTTCGGAACTGGAAACAAGTTGATTTCAAAGAGGGACAGTTAGTACCAAGTCAAGTAAAAGTTGTATAACATAACCAAGAAACTGCACGATTTGCTACATTCCTACCAAGTTTGCGACAGTGAAACTGAGAGCAGTCAGTCTCACCTCATCATGATGTACCGTGCAGTACTTGTCTTTTATTGAAACTTGTCTCACGTGTATTTCCTTTGATTTGATCTTTACTTTATTCAACTCAAATGAAACTTGAATTCCAATTTGCTCGGCAACAGTTCAGCAACTATTGCTCAGGGAGTAGTAAACAAACAAAAGCATACAAAGGTTAGTTCATTAAAGGAAGGATTCAGAGTCCGAGATTGAATTAGAGTTTAGTAACTAAACTTTCGTTACTTAAGTGTGGAATGATATAACATGAGATAGTTGGAGTTGAAGTCGTGCACTGGGAGGTTACCCAACAAAAAGTGACATTAGAACATCAGAGTTTAATCAAAAGTCGTCTCACTCACTTGTCAACTATCTACCACGCTGGTGTGTTGTGTTGACTCCAAGACTTGTAAGAATTGTATAAGCCACAATTAGTCGACTTGTGTAAAACATTCAGTGACTGGCTAGACATAAAAAAATACATTTTGTGGTTGTGTTCTGTGTGACATTAAGGTGATGGTTTTTGGGTTCGATTGATTCGAGACAAATCTCAGTTTACAGTCCGAGAGTCCGACTGACTCATGACTCAGTTATTTAAGGATTTTAATATATAAAGTAGAAAATAGTAACATTTTCATTATTCAACATCGACAGAACACACTTAATCGATCTGAGTAAATATTTTCGATTTAATTAATCTATACATCTTTCATAAACTATAACGGTTTACCAGAAACAGATACGAAGTGAACTTTAGCTGGTCTTTGTTATCAACTCGTGTCGCCAGTTTTCTCATTAACTACTGGCTCATCCGTAAAGCCTAATCGTTTGGCTTGGATTATCGAGCAAACTTTGGCTTCTTCATTGTAACAAGGGAAAAGCAAAAGGAATAACAGATAAGGCAGGATGAGACGTCGCAAGTGTACACAAATGGACCTCATACTTCTCCAATTCCAACGCTTTGAAGGAATCTAAAGCAGTATTTGAAGGCTTGCCAGGTATGCGACAGTTTTTATAACATTTGATAAAAATATCTACGTGAAGTAAAGTATGTCATATAGATTCCTAAATTGAGAATAAAAGTGTGATTGCAACTGGTGCAAGAATGAGGAATGTATCTAAAGTGCATGTCATGTCAGCTATAAAACGGATTGTCACAGTCATAAAATTAATGACGACAGATACGTAATTGCTTAGTGCATTCCAATTCCAAGCTTGGAAATGAATAGGTGAGGAATTGCTAATGTAAATGAATTTTATTACACAAATCGTGTGAATAAGTTGACAAGTTGAGAACGAAAACGACAGTCTCGTTCATCACAGTTGGAGATGGTTTTAAAACAGGAAACAGTTTGTCAGTTTGTGTGATTGCAATCAAATGAAATAAAATATTGTAGTATTTCTACACTTGCCCCTGCCTGTGAAATACATAGGTCAACACAACATTCCACTGGGTGGTTACTACCAAGTTTGTTGGCCAAGGTAGATTCATTCGGATATGAATGTCCCAGGTAACATAAAGCACACCATCGGATGGGATCCAATTAGTTTGAGTACTTTTTGTAGTAGTTTGTTTTGTTTGCACCCCTCGAGGAAATTCCGTGGAGAAATGAAAAGGAATTCATTGATCAGATTGCAAAAATATTTTTCTCTCTTTAGAACAGACTTGGACAAGCTCTATAAGAATAATCCGTATTAATTTGTAATGAATTATGAGATGAGAACCTGATGATATTCATCAAGACTGGTTGTTTTTCTGCTTTGAAGTATGAGCCAGTGAACTCGTATTTCAGATTTAATGTCGGGTATTGTGTTAATCAGGAGTGGCAGTACTATTTTTCATTTGTAATTAGCAGGATTATAGCTGAATTATATTTATTTGAATTTCTCGTTTTTATTTTTTGTTTACTGAACATTTTGGAAATGGTGGATGTCCATTTTAGGCTGGCAATATATTGCCACTGCTTTTGCATCGTAATCTGTTCCATCTCGCTCGTAAACTACTCTTTTTGCATACACGTGCATGTGCTGCCTATCTCCGGACAACTTGACAGGAAATAGATTAGTTTACCTTTTAAGCATAATTTTATTTGAGCAGAAAAAAAGTTAGTGTGCATGTACTCAATCTGTTAGACAATTGACTACATTTATGGGAATAATGTACTTCTTTACAACTCGTTTTTAAGTTTTTCTTCATATCCAGAGAAAAGAATCGTTAGTCCAGGTATTTGAATGCCAAAGTTTGGCTGCCAAGAGCGGAAAAAGTCCAGATATAAAATATGGGTCACAAACCAAAAACTAGGGATTAATAAACTAGCCAAAAGCTGAAATATCTCCTGTATAATTTTTAATATTCAACAACCTTTCCCTTTGGCTTGCTGTTGTCTGGCGTGGGAGGCTAAAATCTCACGCAACATGTCCGGTCTTTCTGGACTTGGGTTCATTCAGTTATACTTAGCTTGGCCCAATGTAACTAATTAATCCGTTTCCGCACGTGGGCGTTCGTTGTTGGGCGTGCAATAAAGTTTTATGAATTTTGTAAACAAAATGATTTTGAACTTTTTCCTAATTCATCAAGTTGAAAGTTAGTTTTCTTCTCGCAATGTAAACACGGCATGTACCAGAAGAAATCAAGATCCTTCCATGAGCACAATAATAAACAAGGTGGTCTTTTAAGCCAATAGCTGTAAATAAGGGAGCAACTGCAGCGTTGTATTTGTCAACCAGAGTAATATTTCATCATAAAAAACGATTGACGTTGGCTAAACAATAAACGACCACCATGGGGCAAGAGTACACTTATTTATTTGCCAGCTACTAAATTGTAAAATAAAACGCATCCTGGTCTTTGGAGAAGTTTCGAAGATAACTCAGGGAAAAAGTTGTAGTTTGAATCAGAATAGTTGCCACGAAGGAGTGCAAATATCACGATCTGGTTGGAGATAAAAAAGAAAGCATCCTATTCTCCACAGAGTCCGGAAATTTCCAATTTTCTGAACCGTAAACATAGATAATACCTGGCGGAAAGTGTATTTGAGACGGACCGTGCCCTGTTCTTAAAAAAGGATTACGGGCGGAAGGTATCTAATATTAGGTTTTGGGGTCACAAGAAAAGGATCCAACCACACCAACGTATTTTCCTTTTTGTTGAAAGAGAAAGAGAGAGGTGAATAGAGAGAAGTTGTATTGTGTGCAATAAATTCGCAAGACAAGACGGCAGGGTGCAATTTACGTGATGTGATCCAATCCACTACGGGACAAAACAAAGCAGAGAACTAATGAAAATTTACCGCCTATGGATTAGGAACTAGGTTGTATTCAGTCGAATTTTCTCATCTCTTGTTTAAAAGGTTAATTACGCCTCACCATTCATCAATTCTGATCAGTTTTCCGATTTATTCGTTGTTTAAGTAACGGTGCACCGTATTTGTAACAATTCTTCGGAGTTCATTTGATCTAAGGTAGCTTATTTTTTTCTCTCTGGCCCGCAAGAGTCAGGGCTCCAAGGAACTGCTGGAAGGTCGTCCAAGTACTGATCTTTTATCCAGGTTCCAGATGGCAAACCATTCTCAAAAAATGTTATGCTTCCTTCGATAACATCAAAGGAGGCGACAATTTCCGCGAATGGATCATTTGAGTAAAATTCGTGCACAATATCAGAGTCCCAAACTAAAAGATATTCATCTCCTGGAGAATCTTGCGGCCGCATCCATGCTTGACCCCATTCTCCGTAATTCATGTAGAATTCAAGAACGCCAGTCTCATTCATTTTTTGGATCACGTCAAACTCTCCTGTGGATAGAGTGGTAGCAAAATTAGAACGGAACATTCCTTTTGATTGATTTCTAGAAATGGAACACGAAAAATGAATGACGGATTATTTCACCTGATTGTCCATTTCCGTAATGTCCCAGAATTTCCTCACTCTGGCGTGGGGGATGAATGACAATGTAGATATCCTGCTCACTCTGACTTTTCTTGACAAATTGTTTTCCTTCGGTTGTTTCTTTGATATGACTCCAATTTTCTTGAGCAAAGTGTGTTACTGGAGGTTGTGGTAGTGCACTCCCATTTGACCTTGATCGTTGTGACCATTCATTTCTGAAATGAAACCAATTAGGGTTGGATTTCGAACGTACTACTTCATGAATGCATTTGAATTGTATATTAATATAAATATATGGAGAAACTTTACCCTTGACCTTGGATGATATCGAAGATATCATGATGCAGCTTAGCATGAGTGACATTAGGCAATAATCGACCAGGACCATTGGTTACTGTGAAAATTCCTAGATTAAGGGCAGGGAATAATGACATCTGACTGTTAAATGGAGTTAAGTAGCCCCCATGTGAAAGTGACATCCAGCCTGCAATCATTTTTTTATGATTGGTCTCAAGAATGTAGGTCAATGTTCGGCTCCGATTGTTTCGGAGCCGTTACTATTCAAAGAACATAAATGCTTTATCTATGTACCATCATAAACTTGAACACCAAGTCCAAGGCCATAACCTATCTCAGTTGCAATTCTCTCATTTCCCACTGTCTTCCAAGTTGTTGGGAGTGGATTAGAAATTGCTCCCAACCAGTTATGAACTTCCTGTGAATGGAAATTCGGAATGACTTTTACTCAATAATTCATTCAAACGAGGAATGTTAAATTTATATTGGATTGTTAACAGTTGATGTGCAAACCTCCGGGATCACTTGAACACCTCCAACGCGACCTTTGTGAAGATGGAATTGCATATATTTCGCCATGTCGTTAGCACTGCTCAAGATACCTCCAGCAGCATTCATGCAAATTATACGCCTGTATTAGTGAAGACATGAAAGTAACAAATTATTTATACGTGGCTTGCTTAATTGGAAAAGAGAAAGCAACCAAAGGTATCTTTCATTCAGTTTTCAGTATACTTGTAAAGCCCTGAGTTGTATTTTCCTAATTGACCATTCCTGAAGTAATAGCCTAAAGCTCGGTTGAACATGTTGTCGTGGTCATCCGACCTTTTGATGTACGTTGTACTCTGCATTTCAATTTGTGCAAATAAATTGTCCAACTGAAACGGAAATTGAAATGATTAAAAGACTTTTATAGTTAGGTTTGGTAGCTTCAATTTTCTTTTCTACATTTATTTCCAAACAACAAAACAAACCAATCTACATTGTATAAACTTTCGTGTGCTCTACTTACCATGGTCAGGTAAGGGATCCCAGAAATTGCAGCAGCCAACTCTCCAGCCATGGCAAAATATCCATTGTCATAAACAAAATTTGTACGAAATGGAACCGCCTCGGAGGCATATCTCTGCCTACTGCGGAAATAAATTAAATGGATCCCATTATGCTATGGTAAAAAGGAGCAAGATGTGATAGGAGAATACATGTACTCACTAAACAAGTTCTGAAGCGTCGTCAATTGCTCCAAAAAACGATCCAGTTCCTTCTGGCAACGTACCAGTCCGATGGGATAAAATGTCACGAAAAGTCGTTGATTCAGATCGATACCTGTGCATTACACCGGGGAATTGACTTGGTACTCGAGTTACAAATATAATAAGGGTATAATTTCATTAGATCATTATGAGTAATATTCATCACGTAATCTTGTGATTATTCCACTTTGTTGGGCAACGTACCTGTCAATTAGAGTAAAATTATATGCTGGAATCAACTTGGCGATGGGTGTGTCCAATGCGAATGCCCCCAACTCTGGGAAATGTTCATGCAACACTTTGATAACCAATGTGGCAGTGAAGCTCTGTGAATGTTTTCATAAGGGTTTTTAGATAAACACACATTGTTTGGGAATGTAATTAGAAATCCGAGTGAGAGAAAGATATATTTCCTCAGGGTATCAATTAAGGTATGCATATGTAATAGGACACCTTCGAAATTGATCCTATGAAGAATAGAGTGTCGTTGTTTGCCGGTAGAGCATTTTCAACATCTCTTCTTCCGTAGGCTGTGCTGTAATATACTCCGCCATTTCTAACAATGGTCAATCCAAAAGCAGGCGAATTATTCTCCGGAATATACACATTTTGAATGAGCTCGTCAATAAGGATTTTTGTACCCGGATCAATTTGTCCATTTGTTGGACAAAATATTGCTACAATGTTAAAACATAAAAGTAACAAGGATATGACGAACATTGTCAGGTATAAAAAGGAGCTTGGTAGTAAACTTTTTGTTGACAACTTTTTTGTCAACTTTTTTTGTACCTCCTACTTGACCTATCAAATGCCGAAATTAGGATGAAATGTATCATCATAAATATTTTATAATGGGACCACAGCGGCTTATCAATTTGGCCATGTCAATTTAATTAATGACATATGCTGATAAGATTGTTATCATGATTAATTTGTGGGCACAATATGCCACTCACAATGAGTGCAAAAATCCGTTTTTTATGATTACTACAAACGATACTGAAGTCATTTAAGTAATTTTGATTAAAAATAGGATGCGGTTCCCAGGCTTATTGCATGACTTTTTCATAGAAGCGACCTGTCAAAAGTGGTTTCGTGTTGACAGCTAGATTGTGTCATGCATAATTGCTTGCTACCAGTTTGTGTCAAGTTAACAGATTCCTGACACATACATAGATAATCAAGGATTTTACTGATGTTTACAAAATTGATGAATTGAGTAGGAATAAAATGCGACTGGGAATTATGTCACGTTCATCATCTTACTAATGCCACTGTCAACTGGGACACAACCCTGAAGGTTACATCATTACTTTTGTTTTATTTTTGATTAATTAGGCCGTTTTACAATGAGATATATATTTAATTTAAGCAATATGCTCGTGTTGAATATCATACTATATTTGACATCAGGTGTATTTAAATACTATCTACTTGAAAATTATCATGGATCCAATTAATTAAGAATTTTTTGTTCATGTACTCATCCGTTAAAAGTTTCTTTATACAGTGTTTTGACAGCTACGAAGGTCCTAAATGTAAAGTGCGAGGCAGAAAAAAACATGCATACTTGTTTATGAGCCCAAATTATTTTGCATAAAAAACCTAACGCGCATTTAGCTGTAAATATTAAATAACAAAAGTATCGGTCGCATTGACGTCACCTGCCTTGAGTACCGGTCGAATAAAATGAAAATTTACTTTACACAGATACCACTTATGCGATTACCAATCCCTGTAGTTTTAATCCGATGATGAATGTACGAACTTGTATTCGTCTCTGTCGGCCATTTAGTCCATGACGGATATATAAGCAAATTCAAAATCAATAATAAACTTTGGATTAAAGTTACTTGATTACATAATTAAAATGAAATATGGACGATAATTTTATGATTGATTGGACTCAAATTTGCATAAAAAAAGTAAAAAAACATTTGATATAATATAAATATAGACCTTGAACTAGCTCATAATAAGTCTTGAACTCTAAGAGGAGGGATATTGAGTTCGTTGTGGGTTTGAAAGCAAACATTAGTTCTTGTTTGATCCTCGCTTTTTATGATATTTATTACTTTAGTAGTAGTTGGATAGTTTCCGTTTCAAATGTGGGTTGTTTCTACTTTACATATGTTTAAGTGTGTTTCTACTACAACTTTTGGTTGCACAAGAAAGGCAAGACGCCGAAGAAACTTAGTTCAAAGTAGTGTGGCGGAGAAAGTTGGTGTGCCTTTTCATAAATTTGGTAAAGCTTAGACATATTTATCCACTGGAATTGTGGTTATAAGAGCACACATTTAGCAAACAAAATACACTATCACGGAAGTATTCGATAAAATATCCATGCTATCCAATGCCCTACCATGTCATCGTTTGCAGCACTATTAAGTTTCGTGGTTAGAAAGTAGAAATAGTGGGAAAGTTGCCACTCCAAAAATAACTCCAGCTCATATGCATATCGATTTTGTTCTTTCATCGCATTACTCAAAGCTACAACTACCAGCCAAGCCAGGTACGATCTTGGAATCAATTGGATACTGAAAACAGGAGAATGCGAGAAGAAGAAAACTTTCTTTTCCACAGAATATAGATTTATCTTTAGTCCGGAAAACAGGAGATCACATAGTGGCTCCGACTTTTGTGGTTGTTGAGTTTTGTGGCTTTTGGGGTTATTCTGTGAGAATCTTCCCCATTTCTCACTTTCATGTTGCTTGTGGTAAGATAAATTAGTAGTGCCAGCGGAGCTTTGCCCATGAGTACCCCGACTGTCTTTTGACTTTGTTCCGACGTAACAAGGACACCAGCCAACAATGTCATTCATCATTACCAGTAATTGAACTTGATTGCACAAAACATGTTGTTTCGGAGACTGTTATGCCTATTTGCTTTTTCTTGATACTTTCACCATTTTATTATTCAATATTTTAGTATTTTAAATAACTGTTATATAAACCAACTTATGCATCTCATGCGTCAATTTTGCATTTCGCTGTTTAAATTTAAATCTTAATTAAAGTTTATTGGTGCTCATAAAATGTAAATGTAAAAGTCCTTTGAAGATATCAAACAACGGTAAAGAAATTAATTTAAAACTTTTTTGATCGGTTTTCTCCGTTAGTTCTATTTTTCTTTTGTAATTTGAGTATACGATTGTTGTAAACCAGTAAACCTTTCTGACAAGTAATTCGAATGATGACTTTTTACTCACTACACTAGCTTACCATGGCTCACACAAGACAATACAGATATAACCTTGAAGTTTTTAAACACGGTTGGTTGACTTATTTAAGGAAGGGATAAAGTATTGCTTAGAAAATAGATTTCAATTTCCAGACTGGATTTAGAGCTTATAGGTTCTAACGAGCTTTGTCCACAAAAAAATAAATTCAAAAGGTTTCAAGTAAAAAACCTACTCACTTTCTCCCGTTTTGTAGTTTCACAGTTTCAGACTTTGGATAAAAATCGAGATGTTTTTTAACTTCGCAAGCAAAAGAAGATATAATCCATTTTACCTGGTGGGTGTTGAGCAAGTTTTTATAGAAAACTAAATTGGTTAGTCCTTTTGTTGGCAATACTGGATTGAATCCAGTGGATTCAACAAGAGGAATACCTTTCTTTAGGATTTGACGCTGAGATGCTTTAAGGAACCTTGTAGTAAGACCAGTTGGTTCTTTTTGTAATTGAAAGATGTGTAGGTTACTTGTCCAACGATCACGTTTGGGATTTGAAAAAAATGTTCTTTCTTTTTCAAGGACTTTTACACTAGATTCCGGGTATAAATAGTGTAATATATAAATGGAAACTATTCTTAATTCTGTTCTCTGCAAAGCAGTATTTAATGTTTGTTATATATGTATAGTGACAATAATTTAATACGCCTCTTTTTTAACTGACAATCAGAAATGGTCAGATAAACACCCATTCACTCTGAATCTGAATTATGGATAATATGTAGATTCTTCGTGAAAATTGAGCTCCGAGTAAATAAAGGCGGAGACTTATTATGACATGGAATTAGCAAATAAAGTAATTTATTCAGTCGGGAAGAATGCCACCATCCATTAATTAGTTCATGTCATGCCTTAACTAATCAACATCTTTGTTTATTTTCAGACGCAATAACATGAACATGGAGGCGCTATCTTCTCATCGTTCATCCTTCGACTCCACGGCAGCCTCGGCAATTACAAGTCGGAGAGAATCTGTAGATAAAGTGTTGGTAAGAAAATAAATTCTACCCATACCTATCGTATAGTTGCACCGAGTTAGTACAGTGTTTAACACCCATTTAAATTATATCAATAAATTCTTATCTAAAGCACCATATGTGTGTTCGAATGCTGAGTTATGTTATGTGTGGTGTGGTATTGCATGCGTTATATTACAAACCTGGCAAGGGTAAAAAGTAAAAGTATGTGTACAATGATCAACTAGAGATCTACCATCCATCACATTGTAATGACCAAGTCGAAGTCATTATGTTCCAGTTTCTCGGAGAGGAGAAGTAGAATTGTGGATGTAGACTTGTTGAAACACCTGCTGACATTAGAATATAAAGATAATTTACGGAATTCATCTCACATTTTTTTCAAAATACTGATTTCGAAGGTTAAAAATATTCAAAAAAGCGAACATTGAGTTTCAAACACTAACAAGCTTCACATATTCTGAACAACGGGAGTTTTTTCGTCCATTTCCGAGAAAGAGTCTCCTCATAAATACACCTTTTAAATTAGTTAAAATCTTTTCTGGTGAAAGTTAAGGCCCCACTTTGGGAGAGAAAGTAGCAAAATTCTAAGCTTAGAGAGAGAATATGACTAGACTAGAACGGCCGGAATTGTTTAAAAGATTAATGAAGAAACGTGGAGGTCCATCTAATCTTGGCAAGATTGACTCTATTTTTAGATTCCAACAATAGAACAGTGTACGAAGTAAACAACATTAGGTGCGCAAATGAGCATTTATTTAATTGATTACCCACCAAACACACAAAAGGAGTACTTAGGCAAACTAATCTCATATTTTAGTTCACAGTTGCACGCATGCAAACTTGCAGGTTGGCTTTGAGCATTACAGCACATATATATATTTGCTACTCTCATAATTTTGATGTACTTCTATTAGTTAAATTAAGTCCTAACCAAGAATTTGATTATTTTCATAGGGTGCTTCTCAGGGACAGGACTCTTTGTTCGAGTTACTTGAGCGTCTGCAAAATAGTCGATTGGACGATCAGAGATGTGTGCTGCCCTCGTATTTTACTCAGGTAAGCATTAGTTGAGCCAGGAGGACGGAGAGGGCGCTGACATGATTAAATCCTTTTAGCCAACCAGTTCCTTTTAAACAAGTACCATGTCTCACTTTTCCTTGTCTCACTCCATCCAAACTTTCTCTCGCTCTATTTCTTCTCATACAACACGCCATCACATCCCAAAGTCTTTATTTGTCAAAGATATTAGAACTTTCAGAGCCCTTACGTGAATTTCCTGTTGTTTTTGTTTGCTTGCCTTTTCTTTCCCCGTTTACTACCCATGATGAGATCACGACTGCTGTCTAGAGGGAGCAGTTATTTAAGGTTGGATGTGGATTGTATTTACTTTCTCCATATGACGCCATTCCTTTCTTTTATTTCATTGTGAATGGCCAACATGGGTACATTTTTCTCATTTTCAGCTCAAATAGGAAGCTAAATAACGCAAACGTTTTTTTTGGTATTGTTGTTTGCTTACCGAACAGTCAGATTCCGAATTGCTTTTTTACCTTTTATTGTGGCTTGGTAAGCAATGGAACCAATGGCGAAAGCAATTTCGTGGCCTCATAAATAAAAGAGCAATTCGTGACTATTCTACTATTCTATAGGGTTTAAAATTCTGCGTAGGCATTTTTTATTAAAAATATTGTGGACGTGGGGAGGGAGGTGGTATGAATAATTGCTTGAATTCGCGTAGGCGGTCCGTTTTGTTGGCTGTTGTAAATTATTTTCACCTGATGCGGAGTTGGATTATATAATTTAAATGTAAATACATGGCGCTATGCAAACACACAAGGAACACAAAATACGCACTTTCTTTAAGTAAGCTTTCATTTAAAATTCATTCGGATCACGAAATACATATGATGTTAAATTCATGAGGTTATTGTTTTGGTAGATTTTGTGTAACTTGATCCTTGAATTGACAATTGAGTGGGTGTGTTGTATATTTCTGTCATCCATTTACAAAATATATTTATTTCTTGGGATTACTATCATGTTTGGAAATTGGTACCGCAAACTTTGTTGTTGCTTGCTCCCAACAACTGTTCGATCGAATGACAAGTAACTATTTATTGAATATATAACCTAATCTTGTCAAGTTAGCGACAAACATCAGAAATTTATTGTAATACAAGAACAACCAGATTTTTCTTAAAATTGGGGCACGAAAGCAATGTAATAAATATCTTGAGCATGAACTGGCTTCCAGTCTTTATTTCCTGGGGTTTCATATGTCGTTTTTCCAAGTGTTGGATTCGTCAACTTTCTCTTAAACTCAGAAATAAATGTTGTTTATAATCAAACGTCATATCAAATAGGTTTTGTTCTTATTTATATTATAACCTTCCATCCAACTACAACACAGCTGTCAACAACAGGGTATCAGGAACTGTCAGAGACACTTGTTCTCTTTAAAGAGAATTTAACTTCCGTGTACAACATATGGCTGTATTACTATTTAAAATTATCGACTTGAACTGGAGCTGTGTGAATGAAGAAAATAGGCGATAAATTGAGGACAACTTAATTTTTGCCAACACCCTGCGCTCCAGGTCAGATAACTGTATTAAATCCCACTGGAAACAATGCGCGTTGGTGTCGAGCCTAATTTTTACCATGAGCTGTCTTTTCAACTTAGACACTGCTACGCCCAAATGTGTTCAACTTATTGGATGAAATTATGTTCAGCAGTTTTTGTATTTCATTAAGTGTATCGGAAATATGAACGCAGAAGTGCGACGTAGGCTTTCAGATCCGTAATTTTTTTTCATCTCCCTCTGGGCAAATGTAGCAAACGGATTATCCTTTAAAAACAATTGGCGCATTCATGATTCTTCCAAAATCCGCTAAATCTTTGGCTGTTCGCGATGTCATTTTTTCGTTCTATACAGAAATTTTTCCGCATAAAATCTGAACAATGATTATCGTAAAAATGCAAAGACTATTTTACTTATACATTTTTCATCCTCACTTTAGCGAACCTTGCCCCCGTTCGGAATAATTTAGCAGGTTTCGTAGTCCTTGCGTCATCTGACGAAAACCACTTTCAGATATCCATTGTAAAGATAGAATGAAATTACACGCCAAAGAATCAACGAGAGACGTGGTAAACCTTAAATCTGTTTAAACGCGTGAAGCGCTTGCATATTACCGCAAATTGCGTGACACGTTAAATTGATGTGAAGCTAATTGATTGGATATTCGTACGCGCCCTTTCAAGAAGGTAAACGCGTTTAATTATTAAATTAATGCCAGCCAGTTTATCAAGATATTCTGAGAAGCTGTTTTTACAAGCACCATATTTTGATGGTTCTGACACTGACTGACAATAATTACGCAGAATTCATAGAATAATATGAGTAGTGAGTAGATAGACAACTTAATAATTTCAGGATCGAGGAAAACATAATTTCAGTTTTTATCAGGGAATGATTTCTCGCGCAAGAAATCGAATTTTCACTGCAAGTTGCAAACAATGCAAATATTGCAATATTTTGCAATTATTGCTCGAAATATCATTTGGGGCAAAATGTCCTTTCAAACAAAGAGTGTTACACACCAGGAGTACATCATTTCAGTGGTCGAAATTTCCAAATCGGATAAACGATACCCAAGATATTAACAAAATACCCTAAATTTGACGTCACCGTGAACAAAGATGGGTAACTAGTCGTACTTATCAAGCCTCTAAAATTGATAACCTCAATTTCCGTAGTATGCCAGCGTGAGCAAATGGTACATCCCACTTTGGAACAAGGTGGAACTCTACGAAAATTTCTTGCCATCTTCGTTCATGTAGATTACTGTTTTCGATGAGCTTATTATGCAATCAAAATTAAACATTTCTATTAAAAATTAAACATTTTATTCATATCACAATATGTTCCTCGTTCGAGCATTTCTCCTGTACTGGTACATTCATTAAAATCACAGGACCTTTACTTTCATACATAAAATTCCGGTTTCCATCTCATTCATGACCTTTATTTAAAATTATGTTCCTTAATGCCTCAAAAATTTACTTCTTCTTTCCCGACGCCACATAAGGCACAACAATCGGACCCTGTTTCACCCCCGACCCCGAGAGTATCCTAACCTTACAATCCTTTATCACCGTATTTTTCCCATTATCACTAAAATGTCCCGCAGTACAATCCACGAACCTATTATTGGACCCCGAAATACTGGCCCCATCTCCCACCCCCATATTCCTAAACACATTCCTACTCCCCAGAACATTCACACTTTCAAAATTACACTCGGACACATACAAACCAGTTCCATTCGCCTCCACGGACAATATCGCGCCCAGCCTGGTCACCTCCTCCACCGAGCAGTTCACATGTTCAATCGCATTCTCCGCCTTAAGTACACTGAACACCGTGGACCTCCGTCGAGACATGGGTGTGGCGCAGGAGAAGGTTGAAAACGTATTTTTTGCGCCATTACTCCAAATAATTCGACTCATGTAAAGTCGATCAATTAGAAAGTTTCCTCCAAACACGGCCCGGCACAACGCCAGGAAACCCATGACGTCGAAATGGACACTGGACGAGGATCCCTCACCAGATTTTGATTGCAGACTAAAATTCTTGAAGCAATTATTCGACCCGGTGACTCCCAGGGCGAAAAATGCCAACGACTCCTTAACCCAGATGTCCTTGAGTGTGTTCAGCGTTCCGGAGACGTTGATGAGACACGTGTTTCCGGCGAAGGTACAATTGGACAGCGAAGTCTGACTGGAGGTCAAACTCAGAATGGATTGAGCTCCACGGAAAACGGTGTAAGGTCCAAAACCCACCAGTGTCAGGAGTGGCTTAGATATTTCCAGGTTGCCCGAGTAGTCTCCCGGTAGCAGGATTATCTTGGTTTTATCCTCCTCCAGACTTACGCCACCTCCGGAAGGAATCGAGGCGAGGGCGGTGTTAAGCTCGGGGCTGGAACTCACATAAATTACTTTCGCGGAGCGGAGATCTCCTCGATACTGGGAGTTTGAGGGTCGTCCGGCTACTTCCGTTCTAAAAAGAGGGACAGTGACCTTTGACATTCCTTAAGGTCACCCAATTCTTGCTGTACTACTTACTGGACGCCAATCCCTTGGAGAACCATGTCCAGAAGGACATCACTGGAGAGGAGTCCCGTGGGTCGGACGTATTTCTGGAGTGACGCCGCGTCCATGGTTGGAAATCGGATGAGATTCAATAACTGCGTAAAAACTTGCTGGCGAGCCTTTGGATCGTGCTGTTTCCACCTTGGCGACAAAATCAACGACATTTAAACACGAAATCGTGGCTACGTAAATATGTAATCATGTCATTTTCTTACTTAAACAAAGCCACAAACAAATGAATCTCTTTGACATTTGGAGGTAGTGATTCTTCACTGAGTACATTTCGCCAAATCTCCGCCGTCCACTTGACCTTCATATCATTGGCAGTGAGGGCAGAGTACAAATTTCTACATAATTAAAAATTGTTAAAATATCACCCCCACATTCATACCTCAGATTTCTCACCTCTTTAAAACTGCATACGCCAATCCCAGCAAATTATCATCCGCCACATGTTCCAAAGTTATAAAGCAATTCTTGTAATCCGTCACCAAATCCCTGGAGATCTTGGTTTTGGCCGCATTGGTCAAATAACTAAAACCATACATGTCCCCGAGACTACTCAACTCCAGCACCTCCTGGAAACCGGCCCCACCCAGACATTCCTTTATGTCGTCGGTGTAAATGAACTGAAAAATAGGTCAAATCAAGCAACGCCAACGCCACTATAATCCCTAATCTTGACTGAGCTGACCTTAATAAATTTCTCGAAAGCATTCGCCCCAATTCCGGGTCCTATTTGAATAACATCCTTTCCAGAACTGTCTCTACAGCTCCAGCGTTGATCCAACATCGTGGCCAGAACTTCGGATCGGGAGGAAAGGATTAGTTTGTGACCTTTCACCTCGGTTTGTTCCACGCCCACGGAGAAGGTCACGTCCATACTCAACTTATTTTGGAATAGGTTTCGAAGAGCTCTTGGAATTGAGTAGGTTGGGCACCCAGACCATCCGGAGGAGGCACTGCCTCCATTTTGTGACATCTTAGGTGAGTGGGTGGAGTTTTTTTAAGATTTTTTAAAAATTTGGGATGGTCAAGTTTTAAGAGTGAGCCATGAAACTCAGAATAAAGTAATGAGACCAAATCTGGAATGTCCAGGAGTGAATGTCATGCAAAAGCATTAACCAAATTTAAGACGTCTGGAAATCATTTACATTTTCCGAAGATATGCAGATTTGGACCTTATAGATTCCAACTAATATATGACAAAGGCCATGAAATGCCTCCTAAAAGTTTGGTCCTTCGTGAATTTTGTATGAAAATCATTTCATCTCTCAACATCCAAATAGTTTTGCTCTATTTACTTTTCCTCCTCTAATTTATTTTTCGTATCTTACGCATACTTTAGAGAGTAAGACATAAAACACTTTATGATTTTGAATGATGTTTCCTGAATTTTAAAACTCTCCTTAAGATTTTCCAATATATAGTTCCGAGCAAAACGTTAGGCTCGTATAAAAACAACCAACAGTCAGTCAGGGAGAAGTGTGGGATTTCCCGATATATGGTGGGAAATCCCACCCCCAAAGAGTGGGATTTCCCGACCTTTTTTAATGGAGAGGATGGGAAAACCCACCCTTGGCCAAA
>JAAXNX010001350.1:0-18451 GCA_036491905.1 Folsomia manolachei
AAGTTTCTTTATTTTGATGACTCAACTCACTCTAAACTTGGACCAGAGTCAAAACTCATGTCAAGAAGGTTGGCAATTTTAGGGGTAGTAGCTTGTTGAACCTCTTCAAGACAATGTCGTGGCGAAGGTGGAGCCGCAGGTCGTGGAGGAGGAGGACGGCCCGGTACCGAATTTGTGTTCATTGCTTCGTACTCACGGTTTTCAAATTCAAGTTGTTCTCCTTCTCCTGCAACCTTTCGAGCCATAAGTGGAGAAGGTGGAGGTCTATATTGGACAGGAAACAGGCAAATTACTTAATGGTACTAAGAAAGTAAGTGTAATTAATGAAAGTCTCAAACCTGGGTGGAGGCGGACGACTAGGATGTGCTCCTGCCACGGGTGGTGGAGCTGGCCTTGGAGGTGGAACATGATGGTGGCCAACTGAAGCCGAACCATTGCTAGAAGTGACCGGGACGCTGGAAGGTCCCACACCAGGGCCAAGATAGGCCTGACTTTGTTCTTTAATATTCTTTATGAGAGAGGCTGCTCCGCCTTTTAAACTACTGAAGAGAGAACCACTTCCACCGCTAGTAAATTAAAATAAATCATTACTTTACGGACTTGGAGGGTGTCTTATATTATAAACACGTACCCAGAGGAATGTTGTTGGTGACTGGAGGCAGTGGGTGGAGGACCAGATCCGGGCGCTGTTCCACTACTCGCTAACGGATTCACGATTCCAAGACCAACACCAGTCCCAAGACCAGTCCCTGTAGTTTGCGGCGAGACTGGGGCCTTGAATGGGAGTGGCGCATTTAGAGCAAAATTCTGCGACTCTGCAATGGACGCAAGCACTTCCAGGATTTGACCGAAGGAGAATCTCTCACCCCGGATTTACTTTTAGAAGACCACCTGTAAATCATGACAAGATTACGTACAACGTAAGGAATGTTTGAAATACTTAGTAAAGCCATGAAACCTCCCAGCGAGCGACTCACGTATAACAGTGACAACGGGTCCAGAATCCGAAATATTTTTAGGAAGAGAATAATTAGCATTGACAATTGCAAGTTTGTTACTATCCTAAGAATTAATATCAGACTTGAGATTGTTTCTTGGATGACACTTTACCGTCCTTGTTTTTTTCAACAACAAAATTTGATACCTGAAAGGGATGTTGACCAAAATTCAGGGCAAATAGAAGACAGCCCAATGCCCACATGTCGACATGCTCATCAATCGGGTAGTTTGACCAAAGATCCAACATTTCCGGTGCTCGATACCTGCTCATAATTATTCCTTATTAAACCTGACCCCATTTTGAAATACAATTAAGCCTTAGTTATCATACATTGGCGTAGTTTTAGCCGCAATAGCCTCCTCCACCAGAGTTCTTTTATTCATGGACCAATCCGGAGTTGGATAATACTTTTCCATCGTGGCGCTCCCAAAATCCACAAGTTTAACAAGTCCATCCCTTCCGATAAGGACATTTTCCAGCTATACAATCAAAATAACCCCATTTCATTTATAAATAAGTTATTTTCAAACGCTTATCCCTCCACCCACCTTAATGTCCCTGTGCACAATGCCAAAATCATGTAAATATTTAATTGCACGACACGTCTGAGCGAAAACCTGTGTCGTATACTGCAACCTTAGCGGAGGCGTTGGGAGAGGAACCGGACAGAATTCCAGCGCCAGATAATGTTCCTCTATCCTCCCTCCACCTCCACCCCCTTTAACCCAATGACCCAGAAAGGCTGCAATGTGTTGGTGTTGGAATTGAGAGAGAAAGTCCTTCTCCATCCCCACGGCCTGTTTGGCATCGGGATCGGTAGCAATTATTTTCTGAAATTATAACCAACACACATCAATTACTGGAACTTGACAAGTTCAACTTGTTTTGACCCCACCCACCCACTCACTCACCTTAACCGCAACCGACTCCCCACTCTGCAGCTCAACTCCTTGGTAAACATAGGAAAATCCGCCCTCCGCAATTAATCTAAGTAATCGAACATTTCTCGTCGCACTGAAGGGTATGATAAGTCCCACAGCGCCACTCTCATCCCCTACACCTCCTCCACTGGTAGAGGTATACACTCCACCTGAACCTGACCCCGCAGCAGACACCCCACCCCCACTAAATAATCCTCCTAGGGCGGAGCGGAATAAGTCTGACATACCCACCAGAGTTTTTACAAGTATTACACAGTATATATTAAGAATAAGGTCTACTCAATTGAGCCACATTAATAACTACCCCCACTAATTGGTGGAGCCTTCAAAAGTAAGTTTCGAATAATTTTTGACACTTTACTTGCAAACTTTTACTCCTTCCGCACTCTACACCACTTGGGGATGATGGGACGTGTTCCGTATGAAAAATGAAATATAGCCGTTGCGTCAGATTACCACCTAATAATTAGGGTTGTCCATAATAAAGTGTGTCAATCAAGTGTTCAAAATCCCTTTCTGCAGCTGCTTTAGCTTCTACCGTACTAAACCAGAAATTGTAAGTTATTACAGGTTTTCGGTTTCCAGCTCTATGCCGAAACGGGCACTACTAACAGCGTCGGGATGTTAGCACCACTTTGCGGTTGCTGCGGAAGGCGTCGACCATCCGCAATGGGAACTTGTTGAACGGACTGAGCCTGTCCCTGAGGTGTGGGTGTGACGATTTGGCTGAGAGCGGCGTGGGGGGATGGACCAAAATCAAATGATAAGGTCTTCGTTCCAATAAATCGAGGGGCATTGGTCCACACGGTCACTGGATAGGAGTGGGCCATGGGAATCTATATAATGAATGGACAAAATCTAATTATTAAACTCTTAACGGACTCTTATTTTTGTGGGAGGAGGTCAGGTGGGTGTGGTTGGCAGTTTGTAGAAGACTGTAGCATTCACAGCCCAAGGGTGAAGTGAACTACCATTCAAATCATCCTAGTCACCCATCCAGTTCCAGAAATATGGTAATGCATTTAGAGTCAAGGTAAAAAAAGCCCAATAATCAGGTTACTACCCCATGATAAGGAGATATAAAGGGATATGGTACTAGATAAGGGATTGTCTTACCTGCTCAACTACATTCACCTCGTCAGGGTATGGCGGACCTTCTTGCTTAATTGGGAGGGAGGCGGAGGCCTGGCTGGACTCAAGGGTCAACTGGTGATATTTCTCCATTGTATGATAAGTCCTTAGACCTAAGTATTATGCTATTCCATGGGTTAGACTTTTAATTGAATTATCCTCAAGGAATGGTTGTGACGTTGTGAGTGTGACCGTAAAAATTAGTGTTCAATTCATAGCACAAGCCATGGTCTAGTGCATGATATTATTTTTCTGGAATTTGAGCAATGGTTGCTCTACAGTTGATCTGAGTCAAACTAAATTTTTACTGGATAATGCATGCATAGGCTCAAAATAGGCCCAACTTTCTAATCTATTTTAAGTTTCAGATTATTAAGTGCCCTAAGGGCACTGTCCTTAGTTTGATATGGATGGGTATTTACTCTGCCATGATATGCATGATCCAACAATAAGGTTACTTTTCCGTCTTTTATTTGTTGCAGGGATGACTCTTTTACAAAAAAGGTTGTTATCACAAGTGGGTGACATTGTCAGACAAGAATTTGGAGTACAAACATAAAATTACATCCTTGGCCCTTTCATGACACTGACAAGGGATGACACATACATATATATTTTGTACTTTGAACTTGCAAAATTATCGTCATATCCCCCGATGATCTTGAGACCAGGCACAAACACAACTTGCGAGCAGTAGCTTGAGACAGAGAAAGATTAAAGAAACTCCAAAAAGTGTCCAAACCACCGTGAGATAAATGAAGGAAAATAGATACAGCGTCCGAGCACAGTACACCTCCGAATCGACATCGTCCAGGTCCACGTCTGACCACATGGAGTACACAAAGATGGAGGTGACCACCATCCACACACAGTCAATGAAGGTTATCATCCCATGAAATATTTGGACCCAGGAAATTCCCCTAAAAAACAAGGAAATGGTTATCTTTATGACACTTTATTGGCTAGGTTCCATTTCTTACTTCTTCTGGGGTGGACGCTCCGCAGCCTCATCCCACAAGTGTTGGTGGCGATGATGTCGACCGGCGCGGTGCTTCTTGGCGCGACCCTCTTCAGAAATTGTGGCTCGTGTGAGGACAGAGAAAATTGAGAGGACTCCACCAATTATGAGGAGTATAGCAATTCTAGAGGGAGGTCATAGGTCAAATTAGAATTGTCCTAGGTGACCTGTCAGGTCATATAGTGCTATATTCTTGGTCACCTACCTTTCATCATAACAGGATTCAATGCCGAGGAACAGCGAGCCGATAATGATCATCCCAGCGGGGACACCGAATAGAAAGAGTATCCCCAGGAGAACTGCGAGGAGACCCCACCCACTTCCCGAGAACAGGATAAGGAGTAAAAGATCCCACGATATCTTAGGACTTCGATTGGATGACTTGATCAAAGCTGGTGGAGAGTGAGGTGACAAATTAGTAGTAATTTTGTACAATAAGCCAGGTCATAAGTCACCATATTAAGGTCACCAGACCAGGTCATAGGTCACCAGTACCTTCTTCCACTTCCGTCTGATTCGTGGTGGTGGCATCCTCCGAAATGGAGCTTAATCCACTCAAATCGTCACCTGCTCCCGGTGGGGGTAGTGGTGGAGGAGTTGCTTTAGCTGGTGGCACTGCACCTGCACCTAGTCCTGAGCCACTCCCACTTTCTTGTTCCAGTCGTAGAGCACCCACATGAATGGACACGGTTTGTCGGGTTGGAGGTCCAGCCGCGTCCCCATCCGACACGAATCTCACGCTTAACTGAGACATGACTCACTTGCGACACGGTCAGGTCAAGTCAAGATCAGTCTTTAGCTTGCAAAAATTATTATGTTTAAAAAAATCTTGAGCTGAAATTTCCGGCTTTTTTTGCACACCATGGAAATTTTTGCATGCAAAAAATCTTGTTCAGCTCACTCAGGTAGGAAGCGCCACCTAGGGCTAAAATTTGGGATTGCACGTGGGAAGAGTAAAAAAAAGCTCCTTCGCTGCTTGCCTGTTGCAAATAAAATATTAAATTTGGTCAACTTTACTCATCCAGGTCACAGGTCAACCTGCAAGAGGATGGGACGGGCAAAGAAGAAAAGGTCCAAGAAAGCACCCAGCCTCCCTACGCACCGAATGCGGACAAGGTCATGTCCCGGAGGAACTTGCAGTCCACCAACGACAGCCATTCCCGAGATCGCGCCTGATGGCAACAGTGTCCCGATAACTCTGACGCCACCCTTATCCATGTCCCCATCATCTCAGGAAGAGGGTGTGACTGTAGCCGTGCAAGGACCGAGTTCACAACGAGCAGAGGAACAAGATGAAGTGGAATTTCGAAACGGGTGCTACAATGGTAAGTATGCTTATAATTACACCTTATCAATGATAAGTAACTTATAAATTATCAATTGGTGGAGTTATCATCTGATTTTATTATATTAGCTCAACATGAACGCGACATCTTGGCTGGGGTGAGTGCCGCACGACTCTGGGCGTCTCAGGTGGAAACGTCGACATCTTATTATGACACTTATGGACCCGCAAAACAAACTCTGGACTCTTTCAATCACTTTATGAAGGTGGATCTCCCTCTTATTCTCATGACAAATGGGTACTTTCAACACGATGACGTTATCGATGCAAGACAAGGTCGGATGGTGAGTGGACACCGATTTTATTTTGATTGCGAGAACCAAATGTTAATGTTTTTGTGTTTTATATTTTATAGCGAACTCATAAAGTGAGTATAACCCAAGTCCGCGTGGTAGGGGAAGGAAGTAAGATCCAAAGACAGGAAGCGGACGGGGAAAAGTATGTTTGCCACCCACACGACGCACGAACTCGGGGTCTAACCTATAGCCGAAGGTTGGAGGGAAAATTTAGACATCAAATTCTGGAGGTAGATTCTGCTGGAGGAACCACCCTTATTGCTACGGGTACTGATGTCATAACCATCGGAGAGATTCCGGTCATGGTCAAGTCGAATCTTTGTAGCCTCGCTGGCTACACGGATGAACAACTCATTGCGGCCAGGGAGGATCCAGATGATCCTGGGGGATATTTTATAATTAAGGGGAAGGAAAAGGTGAAAAATTAATTATTTGGATTTGTCTGTCCTTGACATGGATATTTTTTTTCAGGTTCTCATCTCACAAGAGCGACCAGCACACAATCAAATCTTCATATTCCAACCGATGGCTAAGGCTGGGTACGAGTTGGAAGCGGAAGTACGATCAGTTGCACACGAGGCTGCCGAGACGGTGAGCGCTCTATGGATTCGGATCCCTGGAATTGCTTCGTCAGCTGAGAGCAGATCAAATTTGGATGTTGATGGCCAATTTCGAGCTCGAGGAGAGGTTCATGGAGACAAATTCCAGCATTTCTCTTACATTCAGGGACGACACATTGTCCCAGCGGGGTCGGGGTATATTCACGAACATAAGGCTCAGATTGAAGAAGCTTTTCTGAAACAAAATCCTGGATTGGAAGTGCACCACGTTTCCCTGCAACACCCACTTCCTCTTTTGACACTGTACAAAGCACTTGGATATTTGGATGATGCCTTGTTCTGGGAAACCCTCGGCCTGTCAAACTCAGAGGATCAGGCTTTCCTTGAAGCGATAAAGCCAACAATAGAGGATTGTGGTGCGAGTGAAATTACGACGCAGAGAGATGCTTTGATATTCATAGGCGAGTCAATAATAGTGTTACTCTGATATTTTAATGATTCATTCCTAATTCCTTGCCCTGGCTGATGTTGTGTTCAGGCCAAATGACCAAACAACGAGCGTCCGAGCAATATTTGGATCGTGAAACTGGAAGCCGCCGTGTCTTCACGGACGATGATTATTACGTGAAAGGTCTCACCTTTGTAAATGCCGAAGTATTGCCGCATATCGGGAATGGGGAGGAATCAGTCCACAACGACCGAAAAGCTTATCACATTGGCTACATAGTGAATCGTCTGATTCAAACAAAACTCGGAAGACTTCCATGTGATGATCGAGATCATTTGCAGAACAAACGGTTCGACTTACCCGGACCTTTAATGGCGAATTTGACTAAAAAGTAAGACGAAATTAAATTATAGATTGTAAATTCGAGAACATAATTTATTTTATTTTTTAAGACTTGTCGCCGTAGTGATGGAAGAGATGAGGAAAGGACTTTGCCGAAAAGTTGATAAGAATCATAAATACGACTTTTTCAAACAAATTGGTGGCTCTTCAACTTTAACGCAAGGATTTACTTATGCATTCTCGACTGGGAATTGGGGACCAAAAGCACAATCTTCCAGTACTCGTGTCGGCGTGTCACAGGTTATTTTATTTGTGGATGGGCGGCTTTCGTTTCTTTTTCTTTCAATATTTAAATTTTTTTGTCTTAACCAGGCTTTAAACCGACTTACACCAATTGCAACGGTCAGTTTCTTGCGTCGAGTTAACGCACCCTTGAACCGATTGAGTAGAATGTCAGTTCCAAGACGAGTCCATAACACCGGATTTGGATACATTTGCCCAGTCGACACACCTGAAGGAGAGCCGGTTGGGTTCCTGAAGAACTTTTCAATAATGGCACAAGTCTCCGTTGAAGCTAATGTTACTCCGGTATTGAAATCTTTGCAAGGCTTTGGGATGAATCCACTTACTCCTGAAAATGCACACCGACTCTCAAAGTAAGTGTTTTTAAACTCGACAGAAATCTGTTGCTCCTCCACTAACTACATATAGCCTCACCTAAGAAAAATTTAATTTTTTTGTGTCGTTTTTAAATCCCACAGAGAAACAAAAATTTTCATCAACGCCACCTTGGTGGGCACTTGTCCCACTTCTATCGATTTAGTAGAAATGCTAAAAACTCACCGAAGAGCTTGGGATCCTGAAAAATATGTCGCATTTCAATCCGCTCTGGCTGTCCTGCGCCAAGGGAAGCTCACACAAAACGAAAGGCTGGGGTTGGACGGATCCCAACTTGGAGATTGTGACGAGACTGATCTCGTATCAAACTTGGAATATGTTGACATGATAAGCAACCAAATTTCAATCGCTCATGATTACTCTCGACAAGAAATTCGGATTCGGACGGATGGAGGACGACCCCTCCGACCACTTTACGTGGTTAAGCAGAATAAGCTCCAAATTACGGAGGAGCACGTTAAGGGACTAGTTCCGGGAAAGGAAAATAGTCCCTCAAAAATCACGTACGTCATTTTTATACAGACAAATGAATGTAAACGTGTCATCAGTGCTGTATTCCTCTCTTTTTCAGTTGGAATGATCTTATTAAGGCCGGAGTAGTAGAATTACTTGATCCTGCCGAAGAGGAAACCGCGCTGATTGCAATGTATCCGATAAACTTGGTACATTCCAGGAAGCCAATCTACTTGAATGGAGTGTTGTACCAAGATTATCGATCTGTGTCTTATACTCATTGTGAAATTGATCCTGGTGGAATTTTGTCCGTCAGTGCGGCCCTCATCCCCTTCGCCAATCATAATCAGGCTCACAGGATGTCTTTTCAGGTGCTGGTTTTTGAAAAATCGGTTATCTTCCAAAGGAATGATTAATGTAACGAACGGTATTATGATTTGTAGACAAACATCGCCAAGCAAGCTGTGGGCGTTTATGCACTCAACTACGCGACCCGATTTGATACTGACAGCCACATCCTCATGTACGGGGGGCAGAAACCACTTGTAACCTGCAAAGCGGCGGCGTCTTTTAGTAAATATGATTCAAATCCTGCCGGACAAAATGCCATCGTGGCGATAGCTTGTTACACTGGATACAATCAAGAGGACAGTTTGATTTTTAATTCGAGCTCTATTCAACGCGGACTATTTCGATCAATCAATTTTAAAGTGAAGGAAGATTCTGCGAGAATTAATAAAGCATTTGGCGACCAGGTAAGTTGTTTGGGATTCAATTACTATTTGTATTTATTTGTCATTATTAATAAATAAAAATGTTTGAATTTAAGAATGAAATGCTTGAACGCCCAAACTCTGTTGAAACTGGAACAGCTCGAGGTGAATTTAACCAAATCTTGGACACTGACGGGCTCCCATATGTAGGAAGTGAAATACGGGATGGACATTTATTGATTGGTATGAAATTATTGAATTGAACTTCAATCGAGCTGTGAAAATTGACTAATAGTTTGTCAATACAGGAAAAACGCAGCTCACAGCTAGACGGGTGCTGGAAGAAAATGCGGCTCAAAATCGGAAATCTTTTATAAAGTTGGACATGTCCCAAGTGTATCGGGCTCCGTGCTACTCTGCTGGGTCATATTGTGACAGTGACAAAGTAGGACGAAAAGCACCTATAAATCCCTCCCGATCACTGGTGGATCATGTGTCGGTATTTGATAACGAAGAAGGTTATCGCTCCACTAAAGTGCGACTCCGACAAGTTCGATGTCCTCAGATTGGCGATAAGTTTTCATCTCGACACGGTCAAAAGGGGGTTATGGGCATGTCTATTGATGAAGTGGTGAGATAATTAATTGTAATTATGTGTACTACTAGTGTCTCGTGAATTATAACTGAATCGGAATGAAATATAATTTATTTGCTTCTTCTTAGGACATGCCCTTTACTAAGGATGGTATTGTTCCTGATATAATCATGAATCCCCATGCAATAGTACGTCAAGAATGGTGCCTAATTTTTCAAATGATGTCCATACTTTACTTTTACAAATGCAATTGCTTTGATTTTTACAGCCCATCTCGAATGACGATTGGTCACATGTTGGAAATGTTGTATGGTAAAATAGCTGCTTTCACCAAAGTACTGGATCGACCCCCTTTTCACGGCAAGGAAGACTCTAATGATGGAAAGGAGGTTGAAGCCGTGCTTGCAAACATTCTGACTCAACGAGGTTTTAACAGCCAAGGGTATGAAACCATGTATTGTGGACACACTGGGAGGAAGATATCCGCACAAGTCTTTATTGGTCCTTGTTTCTATCAGGTTAGTTAGGATAAAAAAAAGGAGTCTGCTTCTCAATTTTACGTTAAATCACCATTGCTTATTTTGTGCCTTAATTTCCAGCGACTCAAGCACATGACCGAAGATAAATTACGATTTAGAGCCAGAGGTCCTCTTACCACGCTTGGGAGACAACCCATTTGTGGACAAACTCGGTAAGGGCGTTATATTTATATAGCCCAATAATGTCATTTATTACAGGACCTACTGTGCAATTGACAATTATTAATTTCAGAGAGGGTGGGCTACGCTTTGGAGAAATGGAACGGGATTCCGCTATTGCACACGGAGGCATGCAATTTGTTCGAGAGCGACTATTCTTGGTTGGTACATTACATGCTTATTACTCGAAGGGTTCATTTGTTAATTAATTATTTTGTCCACCGACCCAGCTCTCGGACTATTACACACTCACAATTTGCCAGCATTGTGGTCAGGGACTGACGCGATTTTCAAGCATTCTGGCCAACACCAAGAACTATTTTTACAAGTGTGGTTTTTGTAAATCTAACCGAGGCCGGGTAAGTTTATGATATTTGACATGAATTCACGACTCCTCCTCAAACTGGACCTTTTTGCAGGGAAATTTGATAGAAATACCATACGCCACCAAACTCTTGTTCCAGGAATTGATGTGTATGCATGTGAATGTTCGAATTATTACGGAATTAGTGGACCAAGGCAATTCAATTGTAAGTACTTTATTATTAGGGCATCTAGTCATGACTGACTTTATATTTAATCTTAATCCCCTCTATTTCTACAGGTGGCTCAAAAAGTACCCCAAAAAAGCACTGGAGGCTGGTACACACCCACTCCATACAATCCCAGCTGTACTAGCTTCAGCTCCGTTGTGGACGAGATGATGTCTGGCCAGGAAGAATATAGTTTTGAAGATGTAAACGACGCTCGTCAGTTTATGGTGAAGAATACCTTCCATGGAAGAAGGGTAAATGTTAGCGAAGTGATGTGGTATGCCCAAAACATATTTCATGCGAAGGCATGAAATCCGTGACTGACTCAATTTTGAAGGACTTGACAGCAACTAATTTTACATTCGACTTTTCTTTGATTTATTGTTGACTTATATTTTTGACTTGTTCATTAATTGAATAAAATTTTCTTATTTATTTAAAATCTTGAGTTTGATGTTTATTTAAACCTTCAAAAATGAAAAAAAAGTGGATATTCCATTGCCCCAAAATGGCGGTAGTTTAAACTTTGTTATTGTTTTTGCCTCAATTAAACTTGGCGACCTTTGAAATTATTGGTTATCAATTAATGAGGAATCTGGCCCGTCCCTCCATCATGTCCTTGGCATCGGAGGGGTCCGCTTGGTACAGGTAAGATGACCCTTGTCGCCGAGCGAGTCGAATCGCCTTAAACATTTGCGAAACAACAAAACCTCTANCCTTTGAAATTATTGGTTATCAATTAATGAGGAATCTGGCCCGTCCCTCCATCATGTCCTTGGCATCGGAGGGGTCCGCTTGGTACAGGTAAGATGACCCTTGTCGCCGAGCGAGTCGAACCGCCTTAAACATTTGCGAAACAACAAAACCTCTAAATATTTGACACTTATCAACTTCCTTCCCTTAGGTGTAAGCTGTGCAATGCCGTGTTCAAACTGAAGAATTTGATGATACGCCACCTCAAGACGAGACACGTTTTACCCGATCGCCCAGAATGGGAGTAAGTTAACAAATTACTAAAGTAAAGACAGTTTAACATGTTTATCTTCATGTTTATCTTTATTCCTCTTACCAGACTGGATAACAACGACGATAAGTGTGTTTCTTGGTGGGAACGCGTCATAGTTGAAGGAACCACTGTCAGAAGTCTACCCAAACCTGTGGAGCCACCAAATTCCGACCCCTGCCTCAACTTGGATGATGTAAGGCATTGGTTATCATAACGGCTATAATTAATTATGTCACTAATTCATTACTGTATCCTTACCCAGCCCTCCCAACCCCTAACCTTTTCCATTGCTGAGGTCAATCTAGCCACCGGTGGGAGTTCAACCCTCGTTCTTTCAGAAGATGCCAAAAAATTCCGATGTGATCTCTGTAGCGGTGAATTGTGGTTCGCGTTTAAGAAATCGCTATACGCCCATCTCCTCAAGAATCATGACCGAGGGTTGTGTAAGGAGCCAGGGATGAATTTATGCAGATTTTGTGGTTTCCGAGCAGAAAGTCCGGCTTATCTTAAGGCTCATGTTCGAACACATACGGGCGATGTAGGTGACCTACTGAGAGACCCTAGAATTTAGGAACCTTATCATTAATTTTGGTAATATTATATTCTTGCAGAACGAAGAAGACTCCCGACTAGTCGAATGCGCGGCACATTGTGGTCGCGTCTTCTCTTCTAAAGCAAGTATGAAGAAACATGTCCGATTTAAGTGTGCGGAAGCCAAACGTCTAGGCCTGGATGAAGTTATCGTGGCAGAGGGTTCCGTTCAAGGTTATCAGGGTGATGGGACATCTCCCGTTCCTAAAACTAATCCCCACGTCCTCCGTCAATCTGCCACTGATCTTCCTTGGAAGTGTAATCATTGTGTGGAGACTTTTCCGACGCATGCCCGTCTCACAGGTCATTTAGCCGTGCACTCGGGTGACCTGTATAGATGTCGGTATTGCTCTGCGCCCTTTGCACATGTTCATACTAGGGGTGAGTCACTTACCGTGAGTGGAGAGACTCTCTCCGAGAGAGGGAGGCTTTTTTGGTTGGGAACTAATTACATTTTTTTACACAGGAGCTCATGAAACTAACGCTCATAACGATGAACTTGGTGAGGGTTGAATATTACACTTGCTAAAAAATTGGTGGATGACCGATAATCTTTTGCTTATCTGCCCAGGTTATGGCTACCGTTGCCCGGTGTGTTCTAAGAACTTTGCGAATATAGCCACAATTCGAGGTCACTATAAATACACCCACTGGCTGGATCTACCACCACGGGAGGAAATAGAAAATTGGAGAATTGGAACTGGGAACCTGGCTCAAGATGAGGTTGAAGAAGTACAACAACAACACCAACCTGAGCACCACCAGCAAGTCGTTATCCTACAGGCGCACCCACTTTCCCAACACTCCGTGCAAGTTCAACAGTCACTTATTCCAGTTCACCATGTTGTAGAGGAGGCAGGGTCAAATTTCCATTTTATAATGCAACCCCATCATCAACCACAATCTCATCCGCAGTCTCATCAAGAGCCCCCGCCTCACCAACAGCAGCATACATCTATGAATATGGGTCAAGGACTCCGAATGCCAGTGGGAGGAGGGGGTGTGTCCCTTTCACAAATCACGATGGGCACCCTTATCGGGCACATGCCCGTTGGTACGTGTCAATGTACAAGATTCTTGTCTAATTTTACACACTGTTATCTTATTTATTTTCACTCCTGTTTTCAGGCCAACCTCAAATACCACCCCCACCTCTCCGATCCAGAGCAGTGACAACCCTTAAAAAGACTGGAAAACCTCGAGGACCGCGAAACAACAAGGCATCCTCTCTTCCCAAGCCTACCAGTAAAGCCTCCGATAGTAGGAAGAAACTCCCAAATAAAAAACTTATCTCCACTCCTGGAGGGAAAGCAGCCAAAAACAAAAAGACTGGAAATGTTGCAAAAATTGAAAGGAAAAAGTTCCACTGTCGGAAATCTGGATGTGAAGCCAAATTTCAGAGACGTTGGGAACTTACCTGGCACTTGGAAAGGGTTCATGGCGAAGTAAGTAATTAATTAGATACTTAATTAACCAAACCTAATCAATTCTTTATCGTTCTCTAGTTTTCCTGCGAATTCTGCTCAATCCCCGCATTTAGCTCAAAGAGTGAAATGTTGGCTCATCAGTATCAAATTCATCACAGAGAGTTGGGATGTTATGAATGTCGACTTTGTGGGATTGGTCTAGAATCTCCGAGAGGTGTTCAGCAACACGTGGCTTCTCAACATCAGTCATCTCCTGTCCCACTGACGCTTGAAGCTAAAATGTGGCGAAGGGGAGCTATTCATAGGAAACGAGTCCAACGGCCGGAAGGAGGAGGAGGTCTTGGTGTGACACAGGGATAAATTAAGTAATATTTTAAGGAGCTAATTTTATATGTAACTTGTTTTCGAGTAAGTTTTAGTAAGTTTGACAAATAATTACTAGTTGTTTTTCTTAAGTCCGGTGACTGTGTTCGAAATTATCTTTAATTCTTGTCGTTCGATATCGTACTTTGTCGCTAAATTATGACGGATAATATTTGATTTAGTAGTGTTTTTTTACCCTAAACGCTGTCCTTTTAAGTTCGTTTTTATTAAAAGTCAGTAAATAAAATAGATACATTCTTAATCTAAAAGTTGATAATTTATATCCTTACTTTTTTGCCAACACAATTTTATGAATTATAATTGTAGCCAGCCAGAAAACTGTAATGTAGCCAAACACAACTGCAAATCCAGGCCAAACCTGAACAAAGGGAATCTCGTTAAGATTTGTGTTTATTACTATATAAATATTTTACCTTGTCATGAGTAAAACCCCACCCCCGACTAATTATGGATCGAATCGACTCGCAGGCAAGGGTACACGGGAAAAAGTATGCGATATATTGCACAACCTTTGGTAGCCCCTCCACCGGCCACATCATCCCTTTGTGGGGTTAACAAAATAAGTAAAATAAAACATCCAACAAAATTTAAAAAATAGATGAGATACCCGAAATTAAAAAGTTTGGAAAAAGTGACGCCATCGAGATGAGAACCGCTTCCAACTCTTCGTTACAAAACGATGCCACTAGAAAACCTAAAAACGACGGGCTTTAGTACATTTAGCCAAGCATTTGAAGTTGGGAACCCTAAATTCCTATGTTCAAACCTGAACTGACTCCTCCCAAACCCATAAGGAGCGTAAGGGCCATCGCGAGTATAGCCGAACCTCGAATAGGAATAGCGTAGAGGACGGTAATGATGGAGAACGAGATTCCAGCTTGGATGCAAAGAATAACTCCTTCCGAGATGAAGAAGGCCGTCATTATTTCAACCGTGGTCACACCTGCGACCAGAGCTCGTTCCAGGGTCCCTTGTTTCTTGTCCTGTGTAGTTTTGAAAGAGTAAATTATACTGTTTTTAATACGTTGTTCTATGCATGTGTCTTTTGTTCCTTACCCAGATTAGGGATACCGAACTGCAGCTCAAAGGGAAGAAGAATACGATTCTAGACAGTTAAAAAAGAGATTTAATTTTGATAGACAGATTTAAATGGCAATTTAGAACCGTGTTACTTTACCCAATAAGAATGCTGGGGGCTGGAAAAGAAAGTTAAAAGTATTAGACGAGAATGTCCAGATTTTTATAATTAATAAAGTACGTACCTACAAATTCCTTAAAATCCGTGTCATCCTTGCCGTAAATTGGTTCCTTGTACTGGAATTGTAAAGCATAATATAAATGACTTGACCTACAAATTGAAGACACCAGTCATAATACCGACCTTGATTGGAAGTTCTCCAACTTCCGGCCGAACTCCACATTTGATTAGGATTTGTTTTATAAAGGCTGCATAAGAGTCGGCCACTGTCCGTTTAATGGACGCAGCAATCATATTATCTACAAATTGTTTATGAAATATTAAAATGCAGACAGATAAAATTTAGACTGAGTGTATACTGGTCATATCCATGTCCACATAGATAATTGGATCCTTCCACGGTCCCATTGTCCTTAATATGACCAGACATCCGTTTTACAATGTAGGAAGAAAAATTGGCAGGAAAGGTCATAAATCCCCAAATTTCTCCATTCAGAACGGCATCCCTCGCCAAAGCGTCGTTGGCGTAGTCAGTCTGTGAACAAAGTGAAGGCAAAGATAAGTGGCATTGACCTTGGTCGTGAACTCGTGACCTTAACTGACCAAATAGATTGTATCATTTGGTAACTGATTTAAAAATCGGCAACTAAAATTGATCGGAGTACAGGATTTGGTCGACTTTTTGCTAGAGGACTGATTGCTCAGCAAACTACTGCTGCTTATCCGGGACAAGTTATGATTTTGATGATGACACGCGTCGGTTTCGTAGTTGACCACACCCATCTTCATGGGTTTCGGGTCATTTCCAATTCCTAGACAAATTGCGAGGACATGCGCCGCTGGGACGAGGATCATAAATATGAGGAGTCTAGTAAAAAAAAAAGACGAATAATTACAAAATTTCCCAAGATTTGTACAAGTTTGGAATTCTGGACAGAAACTTACATCCAATTTCTCGTCATTACAACAAAGTTTTTCCGAACCAAAGCCCGAATTCTGTTCCAACTAGCAGCCCACTGGGATGGGGACTTGTTCCGTCCTGCTGTCAGTATCGTGGTACAGTTTGCATAAGGATCATAATTTGCTTGACCCTCAGACTCCTTGGTTATAGTGGCAATTGCGGAGGACGTTACAGCTTCATCTTCATCCCCGCGACCACCCCGGGTCTCCGAAGAACGGCATATCTTCAGCATAATATCTTCCAGCAGAGAAGTACCAAACTCGGAGATAAGCGAGGAAGGACTTTTTTCGGCGAGGAGGCGACCACCTCGCATCAAACCGATTGTATGAGAATTTCGGGATTCTTCTATATAATGGGTAGTTACTGGAAAAATAAGAAAGTATCAATGACTGGCCTTGGAATGAAGTTCATAAATGCACGTACTGATAACCGTTGTCCCTTGGCTGATAACAAGATGAGTTAAGTGGTTCCAAATTGATCTACAGTTCATAAGCATCAGATCATAAAGAATCAATATTATACGGCTATCTTCAGTATTTTTCAGTTACTCTCTCAAGAGGGGATCCACACCCACCGTGGGCTGCGTTAGGTTTAAGATTTGGCATATCTTTGACTTTCTGACTTTACTTTATACTCATGGTTTACCTCATCCAGGATAAGCAGCTCCGGAGAATGGATAAGACTGATGGCCAAACTCACCCGGCGCTTCTCCCCACCTAAAGATGTTTCACATTTTTAAATGAATGGATATTTTTAAGTGTAGCTAGAAGTGACCTAGTTTCCTTACCAGAAAGGGTTCCAATACGCCGACAAGATTTGGGAAGGTCAAGAAAAGAAATGAGGAAATCCCTGGAAGCCTTCGTCTCTACATAACTCATGGAATAAATTGTCCCATAATAGAAAAGGGATTCATCAATGGAAAAATCGTTGTAGAGTGCCAAATCCTAGGAGTAATTCAATATTTCAATATTTAAATGATTAAATACTGCGTCCCATAAGGTCCTTTGACCTGCGGCATATATCCCACCCTACGACCCGGAAAAGTCCCCGGGGGTGCTCCAAACACATAGATTTCTCCCTTATTTAGCTGCCGACGTCCAACTATGCAACTCAGAATAGTTGTCTTGCTGAAATAAAGCAAAGAACGTCAATTTTTATTCAACATTATCCCCAAACCTTACTCACCCACACCCACTGGAGCCCAAAAGCGAGTAAATTGTCCCCTTGTCGATATTCATATTGAGTCCGGTAAGAATTTGAGGTCCTTTGCCATAGCTTTTGATCGCGTCCTTCACCCTTACTGCAGGAATTGGACCTTTGCTCCCTCTCGTGGGTGTGGGAAGCGTGTAACGGGGTCCTAACTCGGTCCCTGTGAATATTGAAGATATTCTTTCTTCCCCTAGCACAGCCGTTACGGCAGATGAACCACTCCCACTGTCGGATGAGGGGCCGGTGACGGCAGGTCCATGGCCATCTTTCGCCACAGGTTCGCACTCATCAGGATCTGGGACATAGGCTGGATTGGTCAGGGTCATGCCGTCTTTCTCCATTACCGGGCTAGAAGGAATACAAGATTCATTAGGGTTTGTTCAGGAATTAAGAATTTTATGCATGCATGCTAACCTTTGTTCAATCTGTTCTGCTACAGCAGTAGCGGACATGTTGCCTCAGGACAGGAGAATGTTGACAGGGACAGATTATACGGAAGTCACTCCAGAAGAGACAACTTTTATTTTTAGAAATCACGGGACAATCCAATGTCTCACAAATTGATTAAGAAAGTTGGAAAGTTGAATTGAATGCAAGGAAATGGAACAATAAGGGAATGAATGAGGGTCGTAAATAAACCTATAAATTTCTAGAATGGTCTGAGTCATAAATCATAAATGTTTTAAAAATCAATGACATTGTTCTTTCATTTCTCTATCAACACTTTCATTACTTTAAATGGAATGACATTTTTCTTCCTTGAGTCATAACAGGATGCAAATTAGTTTGATTAATTATGTTGGGCCAATATTACATGTTGTGAAGCATTTATTTTTCACACCGGAATGACAAAATTGGAAATAATTAAATAATCTTTACATTTTCAGACTTATCAAGAGTCAGTTGGCCTTAGGAGAAGAATTC
>JAAXNX010001351.1:0-18446 GCA_036491905.1 Folsomia manolachei
TATCATCCAACTCTTATGCATTTTCATTACTGCACCCAAAACAGTTTTACACAGAATTGGTGAGATTATTCAGTTTCATGGCATGGTAAAAAATATGACGAAAATTGGTCATAGTTCCAAAATTGACTAATATTCTATTGCATTCTATTTTGGATAAGCAGGTCACCAGGTCAGCCATGGGATGGGTGTCAGCTTCGGCATCGATTATTGATTGGATATGTCGCCAAATTACTCAATCCCCAGATATTCATGGATTATTATTTCGGGGCTAACGGGTAAAATTAGAACTGGAATACCGGAGAAATTGTCGGATCCGGGTAAGTTTGAGAACGGTTTTTCGGGGTTTGATTTATTAGTGTGATGTTTCATTGTTCTTTTTTGTACTGTCCAGGAATGGAGACCATTTTCCGACAAGATTTACAAGTGCATTAAAACTTGAGGACTGGACTGGAATTGTCAAAGTGTTTCACTGCCAAGGGTGGATCTAGTCAAGATGGGGACGAAAATATCAGTATTGCTATTTGGAATGTGATAAGTTAGCTAATACAAGACTGTCCATGATCTCAGACGACTTTATCAGACACATTTTGTAGAAGGTATGCATCAAGACATTTATAAATTGGCAATGTACTCAAAAAACCTAATGGTCATTATCTTCTTAGAGTGAAGTCAAGCCGGGATGGATGACATGCTTCTAAATTCCTCATCCCAATCCGGCTCCGGAAACGTGGCCCATTTTTCGGAAACTCATCTCGCTTCTGGACCTGACCCGAATAATTCTAAACATTATTATCACACCATCCAACTTTCTCCGCCGGGTCGAAGTGTCATTCCCGACATAAATCAGACATCCATTTCCGGATGGAAACCTCAGGAAGCAATTTCCAACGGGGTTGGACACAGCAATCATTTCCAATCTCCTCCTCTTGTGAATAATTCGTCACTAATTTTCTTTGGAGAAAGTCATCCTCCGTCAAATTATCTCTCCTCCAGCAATAATAGCCCCTTCCAATCCGCAGCAGAAGAGCCGGACCAAGATGAAGATGGGAATTTGATCGTGGAGCATCCCAATGATGACAGGGAACCCCTCATATTTAGAGGACCTCCGTGCCAAAGTGTGTTTCACCAATTTCTATCCTCTGCCAAGGGTGTGGTCAAAGGGAGTAATGGGTCCTGGTCTGAGAGGAAACTAAAACTAGGAGAACTTCGTCTTCAACAGAATTATCAACCAAATCTCGCAATATCTACGCAACAGCTAGTTGAGGAAGAGGGGACGGAATGTAGACACTCTTTGGGAGAGGATTCGGAGGATGAGGATCAAGTATTCAGAAATGGAAGGAGTCGTCACAGAGTAAAATCTCCGGATCGCCCTTCCTCCTCCACTGGTGCCCAATCAGGGTCCCGACCAACTTCCTGCTCAATTGGAATCCTACTTGCGGCAGTTTCCTGTATATTCTTTGCCACTTCTGCACTAATTGTGAAAGTGAGTCGACTTCATCCCATGGAATTGCTTTGTGTGCGAGGTGCTCTTCAAGCCGTTTTCATCTCACCTATTGTCCTATCTTCGGGGAACTCTTTCCTAGGACCGTCCGGAGCTAGGGCGCTCCTTCTCTCAAGAGCTGTCCTAGGTTCGGTGTCCCTTATCATGAGCTTTGCTTCGATTCACTTGATCCCACTGGCGGATGCGGCCACTTGTATCTTTACCAGTCCCGTGTTTGTCTCCCTCTTTGCCTGCATTTGTCTCAGAGAACTTTGCTCCTGGTTTGATGTCGCTATGATACTTCTCACTCTACTGGGCGTGGTTCTAGTTTCTCAGCCCTCTTTTCACTTTCTAAGTATTGACTCTGTCTCTTCGGAATATTCTTGGACCAGTATTCTAGGAACGGTTTGTGGTCTACTGGCCGCAATGTTGACGGCGTTGGCATTTATTGTACTTCGACAGTTGAAGCATGTTCACTACTCGGTGGTCGTGTTTTGGTTTAGCGTTGTGCTGGCGGGATTCGGTGGCGTGCTTATGGTCGCTTTGGATGGATTCCGACTCCCAAGTGATGTCTGGGATGTGGTTGATTGTGTTGGGATTGGGATTTGTGGATTTTTAGGACAGATCTTGCTGACAAAGGCGCTACAAATTGAGAATGCCGGACCTTGTGCGGTAGCTAGGACGTTGGATATTGTGCTTGCCTTCTTTTATCAGATCACACTTCTTCATGATACTCCGGATTGGACGAGTTATTTGGGAAGTTTTCTAGTCGTGTCGTGCGTCCTTCTGACAGCGTTTCGAAGATGGTACCGAGAAAAGTATGGGTTGGATGAGGGAAGGGTTTTGGATAATAGGAATTGTAGTTATGCCAGGGCACATACGGGAACTTCGTAGGTTATTTGGGTAATTAGGGGTTGGAATTTTGATAGAAGCAAACTTGGCTAGTAACACTAATACTCACCTATGCTTTGTGATCCATTTACATGCAACTATTGGTGCACGCACAGTTCAATGTTGGTTAATAAAGTTGTGAATATTGTGATTTCAAATTTTTTTATTGTCTTTTTATTTGCATTTTCTGTGTTTGAGCATTCTGCAGAGCCAGTGCGAGCCATTTTTCATTAAATATCATTCCAGAAACATAAATTTGAAACTAAAATGACGTAAATTATTACTTTTTTTACCTTTACAAAACATTTGCACAGAGTTTTTTTTAAACAGAACGAATGACAAAATGTCACTTATAAAGCCCATCAGAATTTAAGACATGCCTTTTTGTTTCTTGTCCAGTTGGCATTCCTTCTTTTTCCCAAACATGACATAATCTCGTAACCTAACCTGCACCCATAAAATGTGCATTTAAATATAAACCGTGAAAAAGTCGATGTTTAACTCCAACATTTCAGACCAAATTAGACACTGGATGCCTGAACATGGAAATGTTTTGGAGAAGTGAGATCTCTATCAAGAGATCAAATCTGGGGCCACACCCCACGCCAACCGATCCGGATTTGATCTCTGGACGCGTGGGTGTCCAATGGATTGTGTTCTTGTTTCATGTAACAATTGTCTCATCATTGACATGCATTCCATGATATCATCAAATTCACTCTTAGCCTAACTTTACTGCATCCCATCCCATTGTCTTACTCAAACTTGAACAATTCTAATTTTGATTCGACCTTGGAACCCAGGACCAGACTTTGGCTCCAGCAAAAAAACTTGGCTCATCTTTCTCACAAGATCAGGACACGACCCAATAAAAGAAAAGTTAATTTGTAAATCAAATTACTTTAAGAAACCATTGTCAACTCCAAATGAATGAATAATCAATCAATAATTGGTGTGTTGTATTGTTACTGGAGTCAGTCATGGCTTGCATACAAATGATCTCGGCGTCCTGAGCGTCCCATTGCCCACTGGTGGCTTACTCCAGAAAAAAAAGATGCTCAATTGTTTCATCTTTTCTTGGGCAGTAAAATTATAGTCCATTAGCCACAAATAACCCGTTATTACGCCACCAAAAAAAAGAATGGGATCCTACCCACAGGCCACGTGGAAAAGTGGAGAAGGTGTTCTTTAGACATAATTATAGTGCATCTTCCAGAATGTCGTAAAACTTGGAAAAAATCGAGCTAACAATGTGAACAAATTATTTAAAGTCCAGCAAATGGTCTCATCCCAGCTCCAAATAAGAGCAGATCCAAGCTTCAAGGACGACGGAGGATGATAGAACATGAATTTAGTGAATCTTCATTTGGGAAATATTTTGCGTAGGTTTTCTACAAGATCGTCCTCCCTTTAGTCAATTATTGTGGTATGAAGAGGCTAATAATTTAATAAACTAATTTTTTAATGGGCAAAAACTGCGCCATAAATTTGTAAAGTGGATTCCGAGCTTGCATCCTTACTAAAGTCTATCATGTCTGACGAAGTTTTGGGAAATTCTTATAATGCTGCGTAAAAGGAGCATTCCTATATTGGAGATTAGACGAAATTCGGATAGACTGAGCTGTAAAAATTGCATAATGCTTGCAAAATAGAAATGCATACACAACTTTTCCAATCTGCCCACGCATTCTTGCCAATTTGAGAAGTGGCATAGTCTGCAAAATTGCATGAAGCCAAAGATTGAGTGAGTTATATGGATTGTCTAAATTAATTAGTTACTTTTTTAAACTACAGGATTGGACTTATTCGTTGAATGCCCAGGGTCAGGAACTCGATGACTGTTGCAGCAAAACGGATTTAATCTTTTATTACCCGAACTAATTAATTAACTAATTAATTAATTAAATCAGATCAAATTATTTAGTGTAAGCAACGGGAACTGAGCATATTTTATTGCAACAAGGAATACGAACTACCTAATATGAGCCAGGTATTTCTGAACTTTAACAAAAAATGAGTACGGCGTTGAACTTATGCAATTCTGAGCATTTCTTGGATGTGGTGAGAACTTACTGAGAACTTTGCTACGAGTTGGACTTTGCGATAAGTCCCGTTCTGATAAGAACACGGTATTAATCAATTCCTTAAAATTACTAATTACTGAGTATACCTGTGAAGTCGGGGCTGGTCATAGTTTTCCGTGTAAACTTAGAGGTATGTGCGAAATTTGTGCTGGATTTCATTTGCAAAATCGTTTCAGACTTGTTTTACGTGCAGTAAACTAATTCGCAAGTTGCGAATCGCAGCTACCTTCATCACATTGGTATGGTCAGGGTGCATCATTGTACGTAGTAATATATGGGTGTCCATACTTCACGCCAAGCCAAGCATAGATGAGTCTTGATAGATCTCAGAGATTTTGTTAGCTAACCAAGTTATTTTATTGACCACCTCTTCACAGGTAACTTAGTTTTGGATGCCTGTATAAATAAGCTGAGACCGTTCAATTGCAGGATAGTTGTTGTCTGTGGGATCAAGTGGTTTAAGAGGCTTGGGAGCGGAAAATAAAATAATTACTCCAAATCTAGAGTTGAGATCTTTCGACGCAGAATTGTATTCTTCACCCAAAGGGCAAGTGATTCATCACAGTGAGAAGTTTGCAGGAAAAGAGCTGCAGTCTTTGGAAGTGAGGTTTGAGGAGTAGACGTTGAATTTTGGAGGATTTTTAAAACTTGGAAGGTATTAAAATTTTGGGAATTAAGCTTAGATTTTGAAGCGAAGCATCAAATAGAACAATATCTTTTGTGCAAAGTTTTTAGGGTTTGAGACGCATTTCTGCACTGAAACATTATTATGTAACTATTATAAAAGAAACGTAAAATGATTCTAGATTTCATCCACCCACTCCTAAGGCTGTTTTAGTTTAGAATACAAACGCCCATGCAAAATTAGTGGGGATGCACTAATTTTCAATTTTATGGTCGGAACTTGTCCTATCCCAACAATTTTTGGTGTTGGTGTAACTTCCGGGAGTCAGATTTCGAATTATCTGTTTTTGTATGTAACACATAATTAGTTGGTGATAAGCTTCAATTACGTCAGTAAGTCAAGTAAATTGTTTTCGAGGTTTGGTGTTAGATCTTAGATCTTTTTGGGAAGTATACATAGGCGAGCATTTGACGCAGGGACGGAATTGTTAAGTAATGAAGATCCTTAAATTCCGTACCTATCCCGTTATAAATTAAATTACGCATTAACCAAATTGAAAATTAGTATTCTGGCCAGACTACCAAATCCAATTTAGGTTCTTTATTGTTCTTTATTCGGTCACTTGTTAGTTAATCAATAATTGCATGAAAATCTGAAAGATCACGAAGTTACTAGCACACTTAAGGCAAGGCTTGCCAGGCAAGTACCTATGTGTCTAGTAATTTGTAAAAAATCCAAGTAAACACGTTACGCACCGTGACATAAGGCCATAATTTATGGAATCGACATAAGTTACAGGACAAGAAGAGGAGGAGGTCGGAAAGTAATTAGTTTTATGTAAGGTGTAGAAAAAGCAGAGATTTATTGAATTATGTATGCATCGTACACACCTCCACCTGCCAAAATAGATGGTGGCATAAATTGGCAATGAGTGAAATAAAATAGTAAAGAGTGAGCACAAATTGGAGATGACCATTCTTAGAGGAGGCAGCCTTTGTCTGGGCGTTGGCGAGAGAATCTCTCTGTAAGAGATGCGTCCTCATGTTGATTTTTTTGTCATTTCCATAAATGACATGGACATCAAAACAACATGGCTTTGGTATTTATGTACATCTTGATTCCAAGAGTTGAATCGAGTGACTCGATCTGTGGTAGTTGTGGCACAAGGCCAGGGTCAGGTATCAATCCTAGGCTGGGTTTTTTAGGATGTCGTCGTGGTCATTGGGTGAATATTAATGAGGATGAAGAAGTGAAGATGGTGAGAATTTATCGATTTGTAGACCACTTCATAAAATTGCGAATGCTTAAATTAGCCTGTATTGGCACAACATAAATTGGCATGAGTTTTGATGCAAATTGCAATTTGCAACTGGTTTCGTTTGGGATGAAATTCTTGGAAAATAAGTCTTCAAATTGAATATAGTTTGAGTCCCAACATAGACAAATCAAGGTGACACTTGGATTTCAGGGACTTGTTGTAATTGACAATATAAATATTAATAAAACACAAGTACCTCACGCCCACGCCATGATGTAAACTTGTCACTTGTTTGTCTTATCAGACTGAAATTAGCCTTGATTTGATTGTCTCCACTTTATGTTACAGGAATCAAAATGATTTCCAGAGTGGCGATTCCGTTCGCCGTCCTTTTCTTGGTGAATGTCGCCAATGTCCAATCTAAAGCTCAAAGTGGTAAGATTTTTAACCTCCTTTAACTAATGGAGTGGGTATCAAGTCGTGTTGGTTGGAGAAAGTTAATAATGATTGGTAATTATAGGTATTAACCGTTTTTATGTAATTGCATAACTATTTATAACTAACATGCGTAGAAGGTATTAACAATTAATGAGGTGAACTTTTACTCAAACTGAGGTAACTAACAAATATGTTATGATTTTGCATGCAAAACGCTTCTCTTAACATTGTGGCTAACGCTGTAACGCCAAAATAATGCCATGCTTTCAACTTTTTTGTCGCTTGAATTTTTGAATTACAACATTCTCTGTTCTTGTAGGAGTTGATCCCTGTATCCCGAGTCCTTGTGGTCCAAGTAAGCTCACTTCCTTTAAATTGCTGACTAACAAATGTTCAGAGTGATTTTATTTAATTCTTGTTTCTTGTGTAGATACCCAATGTTCCGTAAATAGTGGGGGTGCAGCAATTTGTCGATGCACGGCTGGAAATTATCCTAAACCAGATACCATCACGGGGTAAGGGAAACATGAATAGTGGACAAATAGCCAGAAATTTAGGAGTAATTTGAATTCTTAAATAATAGATGTGGTCCACAATGCGTGTATGACCATGAGTGTGTCTCCCATAACAAATGTCTTCATGGAAAATGTGTCCCTTCTTGTAATCCTAATCCTTGTGGGGTAATTAATAATTACTAATTATGCACATATGCATTGTGGCGTGGAATAAATGTCTAAAATTTGTGCATTATATTTCTGAATACAGATCAATGCTGAGTGTGAGGCTGTCGGGAACAAAGCGGGTAAGAAGGGGCGATAATTGGGTAATAATTACTCTGCAAAAAGTGTAAAACTAAAATTATATGTAATTATTTGATGTAGTGTGCAAATGTCCCCGTGGTTTTACTGGAGATCCCTTGTTCCAATGTCAGCAACAGGCTCCAATTTCCAGAGCCATTATTTCTCAGCCACCTCCACAGTATGGGAGTTATCAAACTATTTTGTTGGAAGGTAGGAATTGACCTAATTACGAATACTTTACTTTTCCAGAATTATCCGAGCCCATGATCCCTGCAATCCATCACCCTGTGGTGCCAGTGAGTAGATTTTGCAATTATGCATATGTAATCAATTTCAACGTGTTTGACAAATGTCTCATTTTGTTTTAGACGCTGAATGTCGATCATCCGGTGGAGATATTGGCCGAGCAATTTGCACCTGTCCCAGAGGTCATTTTGGCAATCCACAAACTTTCTGTCGACGAGGAGAGTGCTCTGGTAAAGATAAGATACGACAACAGATAGTTGATCCAGGACAAGAATTGTAAAATTAAAATAAATCAATTTACAGCTAACCAGGAATGTCCATCCTTCCAAGTTTGTGAGGATTATCATTGTGTAAGTTATCTGGCGTGGAGTATCTGAGCAATTTTAGGGTAGAGAATGAAGCCAATTAAATAAAAAATAAAAAAAAATCAATGCTAAATTTCAGGTCAACCCTTGCTCAAAGGCTTGTGGAACGGTAATCAGGAAATACAGTTGAATTACCTTAAAAATGAAATTCAAGCCAATTTTTGTTAATTTCATAAAAAACTTCAGAATGCTCAATGCGACGTCCGCAACCACATTGCAACATGTTCCTGTCCCGCAGGCTGGACCGGAGAGCCAACCACCCATTGTCGACGATATAATCCAAGTCAGTGCTCCATTCTATTAATATCTAACCTGTCCTTGGTAGCCAACTAACCCAATTAATGACATTCAACTCGAATCAGAATCTCACTTTTTATTCAGCATTTATTTGCAGATGCATTAACCAGCTAACAAGCTAACTGGCTAGAATTAGAGATCCTCTGGGATGCAGGTTCAATGTCAGATGCAAGGTCGAACTTTGACTTTACACTAAATTAATGACATGACAAATTTAACCATGTACACACGGCTTGATACTAAAACTCAATAATGCCTCATTGTTGTGAATTAGCGTAAAAAAAGGTGTTAAAGGAAATATCTTAAACTTACAGATGAGCTCTGTGAACCCAGCCCTTGTGGAAGGAACACCAATTGCCGAGTATGATTGCATTTATTAGGACTTATAAAAAGTGTCATTTTAATTCTTGATTTACGGTGTTTTTTATCTTTGTAGGTGGAAAATAACCGGGTACCAATAGCGAGGATAATGTTCTGAATGTGGTAAGAATCTAGAAATGCAAGATACCTTTTTTTCTTTAGGCAATTTGCAGCTGTCAACCAACATTTATCGGAGATCCAATTAATGGATGTAGGCACGAGTGCGAGAGTGGTGAGAATTTAGAAAATTTGGATAAACTGAACTGATTTGTAAAATAAATATAAAATGTGATTTGTTCTCATTAGATTTCGAATGCGGAAGTGGTCAAGCTTGTAAAGACTTTAAGTGCAAAAACCGTGAGTGACAGGAATAGTTATGAAATTAAGATAAAGTTTGGTTTAAGCTTATTTATTGAAATGCCTTATTTTGCACAGCATGCACCAACGCGTGTGGAACTTATGCTTCTTGCGAGGTAAGATGAGATTTATAAGATTTAGTCTTCAGAACTGTTGAAATCGTTTTTTGTACCAGGTTATCAATCACCGAGCTGTTTGCACTTGCCCGAAAGGTAAGCGTGGTTATCATAAAGTTGCCTATTTGGGTATTGGACGAAATACAATGTTTTTCATACTATTTTTCCAGACTATCTTGGAGACCCTTATACCCGATGCTTTCCAGAATGTACTTCTCATGCAGGTTAGATTAGAATCACACATTTTACTCTATCTTGCCGAATAACTAACTAATCTTTTGTTGTATTGCAGATTGTCCTGCTAACCGGTAAGACTAATGGATAAAAAGTAGTAAAGTATATCAAACTAAAATATTCTTGTGCCACACATACACATTCCAGAGCTTGTATTGGATTGAGATGCGGAGATCCTTGTGAAAACGCATGCGGAGTCAACGCCGAGTGTCGCGTGGATAACAATAATCACAAAGGTAGGAAGGGTACAGTCAAACTAAGGTAGATTCCAATAATTAATTAAATTATTTTGGGTTTTTTCAGCTATTTGCAGGTAAGTTTCCTTGAGTTTTCGGAGGTTTTTAAGTGTGTAATAATTCCGGAAATGTTTTTAAAATTTTTCCTCAGTTGTCCCAAAGGATGGACCGGCCACCCATTCCAACAATGTCGTCGACAAACTCCAGGTGGGAAATAAAGTTGGGAAAAGAAAGAAAGTGTCTGGATAATGGAAATATTTTGATTAAAGCAATAAATTAACATAACATTAAGCTTTGCTTACTAATACTTACTACTGAAACATCTAGAAATATGCATGAATAATATTGCAACCAATAAATATACAAGTTTTGGGTACCGTCCATTTTCTTACTAACCAATTAATCATTATTAAAGAGATTTACAAGGTATATGGCTAATTACCAAGATTGCTAACAAGCTAACCAAAAAAATCTAACCCTGGTGTCCACTTACGCCTTCAAGTAATCCATTTTTAGTCGCAAATTCTATCCAGACCACAAAAATTATCCGGAAATAATCTGTAACCCTGTTTTAGCTGACCTTTGCTCACCAAACCCTTGCGGAACTGATGCTGTCTGTACTCCGGGTCACGACAAGTCCGGAAGTGATCGTCCCGTCTGTACCTGTCCTGCCGGTAGATTATTTGCCTTCTTCCGAATCTCGTATCTGAATCCTTGTAATACTTTCTCGACAATGTGCAGGCTATTTTGGAAACGCTTTGGTGAACTGCCGACGAGGAGAGTGTTCAACTGATAGTGAATGTTCAAGCAACAGGATTTGCACCAATTATAATTGTAAGGAGTTGAATAATGTCGTAGTAATTGTTGAGATGTCAATCGCACACTGGTGAACTTTATCTATTTCAGGTGTCGATCCATGTCTGAGTGCTTGTGGAACTAATGCCAGGTAAGGATAAGGAAAGAAACGTGTTATCAATCCATAAATAAATACATAAATGAGGTCATCATACTAATATATTCCTATTTCTAGATGTGAAGCAAGAAATCACGGAGGTATGACAATTGCTTAATTTTAACAAACTATTATAAACTCCCAGAAATATGTTTTTAACAAAGCTTCTCTTTTTCATACTTGCTCTTGTCCAAAATAGCTGTGTGCAGGTAATTATAGTCAAGTTTGAGCAAAGTGGTAACGTTTTCCAGGAATTAGTATTATATTGTCGCCAATTGTTTTGTAGTTGTCCAGCCGGATACCGAGGAGATCCCTTTTTCCAATGTTCTTTTGACCCAGTTCGTGCCAAGAGGAAAACTGAGGACAAAGAAGTTCCAAAGGACAAAGTAGAGGACAAGGTGGAGGAGGAGAAAGAGGTGGAACTTCCAGCTAAGGAGGAATAAAAAGCAAAATCCTGCCAAATAAAGCAAGACGCATTTACAAATTTCTGATAATCTTCTTTTTTTGAGAGGTGATCCTTCATTTTCTTTTAATTTTCATTTCTTGTTCAAAAAGGTGTTAGCGTGGTTCTATTTCTTGTTCTGTTCTTGTCTCGTTTTCTAGTGTGTGGTTTGTTAATTTGTATTTTTTGAAATTTCGGATCTTACTTGAGTTTGTTTGATTGTCTCTGTTTTTTTGGAAATGTCTACTTTTCTGCTGAAACCCTGTTATTTCAAGCTTCCTTTAAGAATGTCATTCTTCAATGTACTCATTAAACTTGTCTGCGTCCATTACTTCTTCCTATGCTCTAAAATTCTGATGGAATTTTGAATAAAGTTTGTACAACAAAATTACCCAGCGATGAAAATAATTGTATTTGTTTTAAGATGCCAGAACATGGATGCAATTTGCAAATTGGTTTAGTGACAAAACTTTCAGTAAATGCGCAAAAAATCAGTAACTGCTTTGAGTGATTACCAAGTTAAGCTGAACAGTGCATTTATTTCCATTTTGATTTCTAATATCACTCACACTACCATATTTTGTGTCTGATTGAATAATTTTGAATTTCTATCCAACAATTAAGACTATGGACATGACAGGACAATTCACAAGAGTTTTTTGTTACTTTAATATTTGTGATCCTTAACAAAAAGATCTTTTGCTGCCGCAGCACCGACAACGGTTCCAGCTACATATTTTCCAAGAGATGCTTCACTGTCAGCCTGTAAAGGACAAAAAATTATTAGGATTTTTAAAGAAACAGGAAATCACACAATTAGCAAGAGTTTTAAATTTGCAGAGAAAATAAGCAGGTGGGGTTAATTTGGTTAAAAGACAAGCTTTGTGGTCACAAGTTGAGTTAGTTGGCGTTAAACAAGGAAAACTAAAAAATTTTTAATGGGACAAACCAAAAACTAAAGATAAGTGTTGATAAGTAGGTGATGATAATCTAGTAGGCATGAGCCTTGACAAAGTTGCTCTTTGACGCCGCCAAGCTTGGGATACTTCCGGCAACGTATTTTCCAACCGAGGCCAAGCCATTTGCCTGATTATAATTAGTGCAATAAATAAGTAGTTTAAAATAAGTTAAAAATCAATAATCTACTTAGTAATGCATTAAAATGAACTATGGTAAAATCTAGGCGTCTACTGGATAGTTATTCAAATGAGGCAGATAAATCGGATTGTTAAGAAATAATTGGTTGATAAGGAGTCAAATCTACAAAATGTGAAGATAGTTAGTTTCTTATTTAGCCATACCTTGGCACGCTTAAGAAGTTCATCCTGTCCGAGCTTAACATTTTCTGGCTTTCCTGACCAAGCCTTCAAGACTGATGCCTGTAAAGGGATAAAAATGATTAAAGTTTAATTATTATATGCCCATAAATTAGATAAGGACTAAGTAAAGAATAGAGTCCCACCCACCTGCAAAGCTCGCCCATAACTGAATGTAAGTGCCCAAGGTTTCTTACCCGGGAGGGCATTAATAGCACACAAATTAACTGAAGCATCCTCCTCAGACTGACCTCCGGACAAGAATGTGACTCCTGGAAATTTTTGAATGATTAGTGATTACCCTCTTATCGAGTAATTATAAGAAATATTATCGTCTTACCGGGAACCGCAGCAGGCATCGTCCTCTGAAGAGCGGTAACCGTAGCGCGAGCATTGTCCTCGGCAGTGTACGTCTTGGAACAGGATTGTCCCGCAGTGACCATATTTGGTTTCAACAGGGTTCCTTCAAGGAAGACGTGATGATCATTTAAAGCCTTGTAGACAAATGCTAGCACGGTTTCTGTGACTTTTTGGGCCCGTTCCAAATCGTGGTCGCCATCGGGCAGGACCTGAAATGTGACAAACAGAAGATATCACAAGTTGCAACAAAAAAACATGCAAAAATTTGCAAAAATCCCACCCACCTCCGGCTCAACAATGGGCACAAGTCCATTCATCTGGCAAATGGAAGCATATCTTGCAAGAACATTGGCATTTTCCAACATAGCCAAATAGCTCGGAGTATTTTTCCCAATTTTGAGAACACTTCTCCACTTGGCGAATTGGCAACCATCCTTCTTATACTGGGCACAGCGTTCACTAAGTCCATCCAGTCCTTGAGTAGTGGACTCACCATCCTCTGCCCCCATCAGGTTGACGCAGCCAGTGTCCACCTTAATCCCGGGAATGATGCCACGGTCCTGGATCAGCTTGACGAGTGGTGTCCCATCATCCGCCTTCTGATACAGGGTCTCATGATACAAGATAACACCAGAGATATAGGAACTAATCTCCTTATCCGTGGTGAAGAGGAGTTGACGATAGCGGCGACGGTTATCTTCTGAGTTTTCGACACCAATATCCGCAAATCTCTTGCCCATCGTGCCTGTGGACTCGTCGGCGGCTAGGATTCCCTTGCCTGGGGCTACGATGGCGTTGGCGATAGTCCTCAACTCCTCCTGAAGCGCGGGGGAGGGGTAGTTGAAGTAGGTGGTCATCTTGGGACTGGATAAGGTGGAGATAATGGATAAGACAGGAGTTAGAAGGTTATCTAAGATAAGTTATCTTACCTTTGGCTTAGATTGAGATGAAGAGTGTAAAATTGGATGAGAACGGGACAGAGTTTCAGGGTCGACTGAGCCAGGGAAGGATATTGAGTGGTAACTTGTCCTCTGGATATGGTTGGTCAATGTTCTAGGACATATACTGGGTGTCGGGGTTTGGGTTCGGGTATCTGCGTGGATAGCTGGATGGAAACCACGTGGATATGAGATCCTTCATGAAGTTTGTGGGGAAACCGGTTACTTTTTGGAGAATATGTAACCCTTTCTGGCATTCATTGTTTTGGACAAGTCGCCCAAAACAAAGGATTTGTAGGGAAGGATAAAGTGCAATTGTTTTTTGCATGGGTTTTGGACTGCATTTCCGATTTAATGATGTAATTACTGGGATCATGACATGTGTGGGGAGGTGCATTGTCACGGAGTGGGTTCGTGGTGCAATGTTAAGTAAAATTTATAGAGTTTGACTATGTTTGAGTATAGTTCCTTTTTCATTCTGTGATAACAGCAAGCAAGGAATGATAGGAGTAAGAGAATGGAAATAAATGAAGATTAAGAAACATTTGCATTGCCTCGATTACATGATATCCATCTGCATGCATATCAGGACATGGTAAATGCCAGATTCCTATAACTGCATCATTCCGACAAGTAAGGAACTTGTCACAAGGAACTTGTGTCAAGTTGGTTAAATTTGGAGATGCATTCAACTTGGGAAATGTCATTGGTTTTTAACAGTCTTGTGTTGCTACTGTTTAAAATAAAATGACCATTACTTGAGTTGCAGACAGTCCAGAGAATTGACAATGCATGTGTGGCGGATGCTACTTATTTACTAGTTAGCATAATCATGATCTATTAAGTTCTTGTTTTTGCATTTACGTCAATCCATATTTACATGCTTGTTAAATAGAGATCACCATAAATAGTAAGATTTATCTGGAAGCTGAGCTATGAAGCAGATCTTGATAAAGTGTGGTTCAATTTATTTTATGACTCTCAGCCACTTGGGATGGAGGTGTCTTGTTACTTTTTTGGATGAAATGCAGGGCGTGATAAAAGAATAGTAAAATTTGATGGGTTCTGAAATTACAATGGGAATAAAATTAATAGTGGATAACCCCAAATTAATGACTGGGTCATGTCAACAAGTTTTGCGACAAAGGCAAATACTTAAATGGGTTATCAAGAATGATTGTAGATTCGAGAGCGCCTGTATGTCGACAAACACAGGTCATGTACAGGTCAATTGTAAATCAGGTCATGTGTCAGGTTTATTCCATGCAGTGTATGATATCCAGTTCAAATAGGGGACGAAATATAATATAACACAGTCATAAACAAATTTTGTTTGTCTTCTGTGGCACGACTTATAAATATTTGGTATTATTGATAAAATTACACTCTGCAAAATGTCAAAGATCTCAGATCTTGTAAGGAAATTAATCTTGAATCCTAAATAGTGGTGCATAAAATTTGCATGATTTATAGTCCAACAGATGCATAAAATGATTTTATTGAAATCCTTCATTATTGAGATGAATGCTACAAAATAATTTTTTTGGTTTGTTGCAAAAATTTCAAGATTGTAAGTATTTCTAGTTTTTTGCACCTATTTTATGAAAATAAGAACACCAAAATCCATACATTTTTCTAGATTGTAGCTTAAAATATGTCAATTTATGTGGTGCATGAAAAATTAGTGTGTCAACCTCCATTCTTTCATGCTTAAAAAATTTCCAATCAAATCTAGACCAATATACAGCGATTGTATGAATTCCGGTGTTTATTCTCAATTAAGCCTTCTCAGTAACCAACAATATCCTTCCTGCAAAGTATAAACAAGCAAAGTCCAATTATTTGGGACATTGGTCAAACCTGTGGCCAAAACTTATGCGTTCATTCTTCCAATCTGATTCATTTCTTGACAAATTTTGAAAAAATTGTCCGTGACCACCCCAAAAATTTCTTGAAGTAAGTTCCCGACATTCCAGAGTCTCAACTACGTATTAAAATTTTAGCCTAATGGATCTTGTAGTCATAAAAGATCTCAATTTTCTTGTCCTCAATCCGATTCTTGGTACTTATCAAACGCACCAGTGTCTAAGAGATTGTCGCCGCTAAAGAATTTTAATGGGTTAAATTCCTTCACTTTATAAATATTATTGTTCCATGTCTGTCATTAAATTGAAATGTTTTCATTAACCAAGTCATTGAATGGATTAAGATTCGGTGTCCAATTCCACATTCCCTTTCTTTTTAGTCAGTAATGCGCCTCTTATCCAAGGTTTTTTTAGTAATATAAGGATAATGGAGTTACGAATACTTCGGTTTTTGCATGGGAATGGTGGCGTTTTGCTAAATATGGATTTGCATGCATTACTTATTTATTGGAGTATTTCTATATTTATAGGATAAAACTAAGGCTGCCTTGGCCCCTGATCTAGGAGTAAACGTATCTCAACCATGCAACTCACCTCATCTACAATGATGTTTGTGGGGACTATTTTCAATCTGGGATTAGGAGATAAGAAGTTGTACACCGTGGATAAGTCGGAAGGTTGGCTTGGATGGAACTTCGGGTTTTGATTTTGGCTTCATTTTCCTTTGTGTCTTGTCCAGAGCTTGGTTTACAAACTTTTCCAGGAAGAGTTGCTTTGTTACAGGATTTCCTAACTGGTTTGAAAAGCTTGGGTTTGAAGGAATTTTTTGTGGTATGCAAAATGCAGGCCGTGGTAGTTTACAATCTTTCCATCTTCTTCTGGGATAATGATAAGGAAGATAAGGTTAAAGTTGGGAGGCGAAATAAAGGGGAAATTGGAAAGGGGCGAGGACGAGATGATCACCCGCTGGGTCTTCCGGTGATCCCGAATCTGCGCCTTCAACAGGTCATGCCGATTTCGAAAGCAGCCAGAGCAGGGGTCAGGCCAAGGGCTTGTAAGAAGGGTAATTTTGGCATGAAATGTAATCTTGTGCAAATTTCATTGCAATTTTGAAAGCTTTGCTTTGCCCAGGGTTTAGATTGAAATTGAGAGGCTTAATTATTTTTGTCAAATTTTTTTGCTAATTTTCTGCATTTTGCCGTATTTTCTAAAGGTTAGTGTTCCATCTTAATTGTGCCTTTTGGTCATTTTCAGATGATGGCAAGTTGGCGATTGAGGGTGAGTCTGGAGACGCAGGGGTTTCCAAGACCAAGGCACGATGGATTTTAGAGACCATGAAAGACTTTGGGACGCGTGCAGTTGATAAGGTAAAAAACATAATAATGATAAGATACCAACTTCGAACCCCATTGATAACTGGTATCCTTAATTTAATTGTCAGGTCCGCCTGGCCAATTACCGTGGAATGTCGCGAAGGGTTCGCAACGGGGCACGGGCGACTCTGGCCAGATTGGGAGGATCCTATGTACCCCAACCTTATGAGAAGATGCCGGAGGAGGATCAAGATTTTGGGTTTTATGATATGGAGAAGGGAAGTCCGTTCCCGATCTGGTCCACGGTCTCGGAGGTGAAGGCGGAGGCGGATGAGGTGGGAGGACAAGATGTCAAAATTCAGAGGAAATCTTCGATTCGGAGATCATTCAAGAAAGTGCTAAAAATTAAGAATTTGTTGGCGTAAAGGTCTCAAGTTAGTTTGTTTTAAGTGCATGAAAATATTTTCTAAGTTTTTTCAAGTTCCCGAGTTTTGATTAAGATTTGATTGACTCATTAATGACCAAGTAAACTTTTCTCGGCACTTATTTGCTTTTGGCAGATTATGGATAAAAAAGTTGTGTTTTACTCGTTTAAAATTTGGTAATAAATAAATTTGGCGATAAATTATGAAAAACTTAGAATTCTACGAGACTCAAAATCTTGTTGGTTAAATCATCCAAATTCGAGGAGTCTGGGAGTGACGACACGCCTTGGTTCCAGGAGTTGGGAGATTGTCGTCCGTTATGAAAAACTCCAGCAATCCCAGCCTGTCGAAAGTAGGTGGTTCGAAAGAGGACCCATAACATGAGCAGCGCCATCCCGAATAGGATTAGGAGGGATTTTTTTGTAAACTTTTTTTGGATTTTGGATTTTGAAGGGGCTGGAGTGGAAGGTGGGGCTCCATAAGTTTCCTGAGGTGGGGCTCCGTATGTTTGGGCTGGTGGGGCTCCGTAAGTTTCTTGTGGTGGGGCTCTATAAGTTTCCTGAGGTGGGGCTCCGTATGTTTCTTGTGGGGCTCCGTAGGTTTCCTGTGGTGGGGCTCCATACGTCTCGGGTGGCTGTGGGGCTTCATACATTTCTTGTGGCGAGGCTGCGACCGGCGGAGCACTAAACATTTGTTGAATTGAAGCTGCCACGGTCTCCAGTGGGGTTGGTGGTGCTTGGGGTGGAGGCATGGCGTATTCAAACGATGGCACGAATGAACCCGCAACGGAATCAGGAGAAGTTGTAATTAACACCGGGGCCCCTGCATTCTCACCCGTTTGAGAGTAAACACTATCGGGAAACTTTACAACGCCGAAATCCCCATCTCGCCGATTAAAAGAGGGATAAGTCCTTATCGAGTTGACTCCCAGATATTGTGAAGAATGTCCGAAGCCAACATTTTGCAGGAGTGATAGCACTACAATGTAAGGTAACATTGGCGAAATCGGTTTTTCCATGTCTTCACAGCTCACAAACTTAATTCTCCT
>JAAXNX010001352.1:0-18430 GCA_036491905.1 Folsomia manolachei
CTGGCAGTTGACTCAGCAGAAGCCGACGTGGCAGACTGGATAGCTCGGGTAATTACTGGAGAGCAAGAACAAAGTCAGGACACGGCTGGAGGACTGAAACATTCCAAATTTGCTCAAACACAGGCCGTACAAAAGTTTCAAGATATAATGCGTGCCTCTCGGGGAAGTGGTGAAGTTTATTCAGAGTCAAACAACGCTTTGCTGACACATTTTAAATCTTTGGCTATAAAACGAGCCCAAGACGAGAAATTGGAGGATCTACGCAAAACTTTTAACGCAGCGAGGCAACGTTGGGTCACTGAGAAGCCGGACGAGGATGAAAAACGTGCCGCAGTCGACCAAGAACGGGTCGCACTGAAAGAAACCCTCCAGGAGAAGAAGAAAGCCGGAGTTAAAATCGTGATTCAAGAGTTAATCCATAAACGGGACTTCTTTTCCCAGGAGTCAGCCGAAGCACGAGCCACCCGAATTGCGGAATTGTACGCCACAGTTGAGTCCGACCTGACTCTGCACCGAGAAATGCGAGAAAAACTTGGAAAACTGACTCAAGAGGAGATAGAAGAGCGACGGAAGAAAAAGCTGTTGATAACAAGGCCTCTAACGAAGGAAGAAAAACGTAAAATTGACACAGAAAAAGCAATGATCCGAGTAAAAATGGAGAAACTAGAGTACGAGGAGCACATCGATCTCTTAATGGCGTCCGGGTTTCCTCTGGATGTTCCAAAATTTGCTTGTTTGGAAATACCACGGAGAAAACAGATACTAGAAGATGTGGCCAAGTCGGGTGAAAGCTTGAGTAGCCTAGCTCGATTTGAGAATACGTTGAAACACGAGCCGTATGTGAGCTGTGCCATTTATTTTAACGGGATTAAAGCGATGAGGACTCGATCCGAGATGATATCTTATCGAAGACTGTTAGTTGAGTTGATAGGGAAGAGAAGGAGGCGGATAAATTTAGCAAATAATGGAGAAAGTGTGGCGACAACGTCATCGGATCAACAAGAACAAACTCAACCTCCAGGAGAGGAGTTTGAATGGACCGGTGTTCCAGAGGATGTATCTCTTCAAGACTATGAAAGATTTAAAGACTTCATCACAAAATATGGGGAGCCAGTATTAGAGCATTTAAAGTTTAAACGATATTATCAGAATGAAAGGATGAAATTCTATTCTACTAAACATAACAAAAGTTTATCTACCGAAAAGAGGGAAGCAATTCGAATCAAGCAGAATGCAAGTTTGAGAAAATATTACATTAGAAAAAAGTACGGGATTGAGTTAGGGCCTGGAGAATATTTTGATAAAAAGACCATGTCTTCTGTGAAAAAACCAGCGAAAGCTTATGCAGCTTATCAGAGAAAAGCGGAGGAAAGGGAAAGTCTGGGTCTAGCACCGGGTGAGGAACTACCTTATGAAGATTCGGAGCCGGAATATTCGGAGAAGCCAAAAAGATCGAGGAAAAAGAAGAATCCAAATGCAATCCCGAGAAAACGTGGTCCTGGAAAGAATAATAAAAAGGCGAAGCCATCAACGTCAGCATCATCGGCAACAGGTGGTGGGTATACCGGAAGTGTCGGTGTAGATCAAACTATGGCTTATCCAGGCCACACATCTACCGGTAGGAATTACACGGCCACTGCGAAAGATGACTATTCTAATTCTGGGGATGGAGATGTACATCACAATGATGACAGTGATGAAGGCTGGGTTCCGTTGGGATCGTATGAAATTGATTCCGTGATAAGACACGATATTGTGAGTGGATTATGGCTTTTGGGTTTTTTAGAGTGTTTAATATTTTACGGATTTTTTTCAGCTAAATATGCCAATGGGTACTCAGCAGAATCAAAACTTTCAATTTTCACAATGTCAACCCCAGCAGCACCATTCGGGTCATGTGCACAATACGAGAAGCTCAACTTCCGGACAGCACCAGCTACAACATCAGTCTTATCAGCAATTTGCTACCCAAGTCAATCAGCAACATCACTCCATGCCATCGCTTACCTTGGTTGATCAATTTACTGGAAACAGCTACACTCATTCTGGGACAGGACAATGGAATAATACGGGACAAGGCCTGACCTCAACTCAACCATTAAATTATTCTCTTCAATTCTTACCCAATTCACAAATTAGCTTGGTAAGGGATATGAAATGGACGCTTGGTCGTTTCTAAAGGTTATGTAATTTAATTTTTAACTTTTCTAGATACAAAACCAGCAAATCTCTCACCTCGCTCTGGCATCCAATGCTCAACAAACTTATGCCTGGGCTCAGCCATCAACTTCGACAAACCAGAACCAGAATCCTTACTCCCGGAATTATAACACACCTCTCCATCATCAGCAGCCTCAGTACGAGTATGACGTCGTTACTAGTACACCAAGTTCCTCTCTCGCGGCAGAAGACTCCCACAGCCTCGCCGGAAGTGAAGACGTTTCTCTAGAAGACTCCACCTTTTCTCGCCCAAAATCTCGGGGAGGACGTCCCAAAGGCTCTAAGAACAGAGCACAATCCTCCCTTCATAAACTAAAATCCACAAATATTACCCGGAAACGGAACACATTCCCTCCAGGCGCTCCGAAACGCGACATCTGGAATAATCGGCAAAGGCGGAAGTTCTACACCCAATCAGGAATCGCACCCACACCTCCAATCCCAAGTAGTGACCCGGTTAAACGTCCCCCTCCCCTGATGGAATCTCCTTTCGAACGGAATCCTCAAGAGTGTCGGGATGCCGCGTTGCAGGAACATATTTCCCTCTTGCTACCGAAATGCCCACATTGTGACGCCATCCTAGATGATGAGGGGATGCTTCAGAGGCACATAGCGTCCGCTCATCAACAACGGGAGTTCATTATCAAGCCCTGTAAACGGAAGGGGATGTGGGCAAATATCCAAGAGAAAGTTTCCTGCTCCATATGCTCCTCGGAGTTAATCAGTCCTGGAGCTTTGGTCGAACACTTTTTCCTGTCTCACTTTGCCGTGGGTCAGTTCAAGTGTCCCTTTGCGGCTAAGGCGCCTCGCACCACGAAAAGATGGAGAGAAGTTCGGTGTGCGTCTTTCCGCTTTGGGAGAGCCAGTTTGCGGGACCATATCCAAGTTAAGCATCCCGAAGAAGGGAAAACTTGCGTAAGGATGGAATTTTTTAATTGACAGATTCATGGGACAGAGTTTTAATTGTTTTTTTATGAAATTCTCTTGGTTTTTAGTGGGTGATGGGAATAAATCAGCCAAAAATGATGATAGGGAAGAGCAAGTTTTGTTGTTTGCATTGTGGGAATGATTACCCAAACTTTTCCGAGTTGAAAGAACACTACAAAGCTACTCATGATATGGTGAGGTATTGTTGTGTCCATTGCGGAATTTATCTGAGGGCGGAAGACTTTTGGTTGGATCATGTCAAGCTGTTTCATCCAGAGGTAACAATATTATTTTTAAAATTGACTTAGTTCTGTATTAATTTTTCTCATTTTAAAATTAGAAACCACTCCGGCCCGCTCCACCCTCTGTGATCGTAGATGCTGGGGATGGATTCCGCTGTGCGGAGTGTGACTCTGAATTTTCGGCACAGACCTTTCTCGATGCACATTTAGCTAGTGGACATACATTGGTTAAGGGTTCATCCATCCGGGCCAAATCTTTCCCGTGCCGGGCATGCGATAAACAGTTCCGTACCGAGGAGATGAGAGATGCCCACTTTAAAAATTGCAAGCATCGAAATCATGAATGTTACTGGTGCAGATGCAAGTTTGTTTCGGGGGATGTGCTGGACAAACATGTTGCTGACTCGCATCCTAACGAGCCTTCGGTAATTATTGATGTAATGACAGTTACAGGTTAAATGGTGTAATTGAATTGTGTTTTTTTTTCAATAGGTTCCTACGGATCAGGATAATTTTACCTTTTCTCATGAACCGTACAAATGTGAACTTTGCAAAAGATCTTACATGTCCTTGTACTCTCTCCGGTTGCACTGTTTTTATAATCACGAACTTTACAAGTATTTACAGACCATTAAGGACAAGGTTGGTTGGTTATTTTACAAACTGCGCAATCATTATCATACTTTAGACTTTTTTTTTGCAGTATCCAACACTCAGCGAAGAAGCCGCCCAACTTGCAGCAGCTACTGAAGAAAAGCAAAAATCAAATCCTCCACAGGAGAAAAGTTCCGTAAAACCCAGCAAAGCTGGCGACACCGCTCCAATGGTCCCGATTCCCTGGATATCCACGGAAGAACCCCACCAAGAAATTGATCCCAACGCAAAACTCATATCTTGTCCCGTCTGCAATACTCCCGGTCACAATCTTCACCAAACTCATAAAGCTTACGATAAACTCATGCGTCGCTACTGTTTCCCGTGTGAACGTCTCTTCAGTCGAGCCAATGTCCTGCGACAACACAATGAAGCCGCGCATGGTCAAGCTCCTGACGCCATTATTTCACATCCACCACCCTGTGGAAGACCTGGTAAACTTGCTTTCTCCGATAATCCCGAAGAATATTTGGAATGTTGTCAACGTGTCTTTACTAAAGAAGAGTTTCATCATCATCACCTATTTTTTGAGAAGGATCCAGATATCCGGGTTTGTGGAATTTGTTCCAGAAAGTTCTTCAATCATCCCGCATACCTTAAACATGTTCACGAGGAGCATGGTGTCCCTAAGAATATGAAGATGGTCGTGTACAAGAAGCCACCACCCACAGCACCTGATGGAACCACCGCCAAAGAGACAACTTCAGGAGGATGACTATGAAAAATTAAGTTCAACAACGACCATGTCCACTTCCGGGGGAGAAATTACCATTTTCTCGTGTAAAGTTTGTCTCAAGAACTTTAAAACGCAGACCTTTCTCCGAACTCATATTGAGGAGAATCATAAAGAGGATGTAAGAATACAATTATTAATTAATTGCCAATTATTAACTATAATTTTAACTATAATGATAATCACGATTAACTTATTTTTATAGGCCTTCACTCGCGTGATGTGCAACAAATGCAACACCACCTTCGCATCCAAGCAAAATCTTCTCAAGCATATTAAGTTTCATCACAACACGGATTTGGTAAAATATCTCTGCCCCGTGTGCAACGTCCCGATACGAAGGATTGATCATTTGAAAGTGCATCATACGAATTTCCATCCGGATCATATTTATGACAAGCACCAAGTTAAGGTAAATTGTAATATTATATCAAGGAATTAGACATATTTTCAGAATATCAAATTTTGTTTAACCTTAATTTTCAGACCGTGCCAATTGAGGAAGCGAATGAAGCCACGAATCAAATCAGTTGTAAAATATGCTCCACTTCCTTCTCAACGGAGACTGGTCTGAAGTCTCATATGACAAATAGGCATTTTCCAACGCATTGGAGTACGTTTTGCACATTTTGCGGGCTGCAAATGAATCCTAAAGCGATGAAGGCTCATATCTCAAAAGATCATCCTGGAGTGAGTGGAAGAATTTGGAATATTTTGTATTTTTTTGGGGAATTATTTTTTAATTGGGGTCATTTTCGTTTTTAGAAGGAGGAACCCACGACAAACAAGAGAACTCGTCTTTCTCTCCCAGAAGTTTTCGACTTGGTTCAAGCTCTTATTGAGAAGTGTGGAGTGAAACCGGATGAAATTAAGGGAAGCAAACCAAGCAGAAAGAAACGCATAAGCACGTCTTCGCCTAAAGCGATCAGGAAATCGACTAGAAGTAAGAAGCCACGCCAGAATTCATCATCAGATTCAGAGGACGAAGATGGAAATGGGGACGATGCTCAAATTGAGGATGCCTTTGCTCTCCACTACATGTCCTCCGAGTCGGAGGAAGAAGATCCCGCAGTTGATTTGAATGCTATTAATGACTACGATGAAGTCACACAATCTGGAAGTGATGACGAGGAAGAACCAGACTCCAAACGGCCTAAAATAAGTTCTATAAAGAAAGAACCAAAGTCAGCAACTCGTTCCCGTCAAGGGAGAACGGCCACTAAAGCCAAGACCAAGGCCAGAATCCGGACCAGAAAGCCAATAACAAGGAAAAAGGCTAAAAAAGTGAAGAATCTTTACTGCGATGATTCAGAGGACGAAGATGTCAAACGGCCAATCGTTCGTCCATCTCGAAGAAGTCTGAGAAGTAGGGAAGCTCCTCCGACATTAGAAGACAACAAGAAACTCATCGTACCCCTGGAAAGATGTGATGAACTGTATCAATTACCAATGTCCAACGATCTACCACCAGTCCCAAGAAAACCTGGCCCAAAATCTAGACAAAATTGGGACAACATACCTCTCATTAAGGTTGAGACGCAGCTGGAAGAATTAGACGTTGATTTTCTCATCAAAGACGAACCCCAAGACTTCGACGAGGACTCGGACATGGGCAGTGTGATCCAGCACAATTTAGAAAGCTTACAATGGGAATACGTTCAAACGCCTGGGGATCAAGACCAAGATCTCTCTGAGAGTGATCCACTCTCCTGAAATATTCATGTTAGTTCTGTTCGTATTAGTAATTTATTCAAGCAGCTATTTACGCATTATTTAACTGTATATTATTCGGATTTAGTTTATCGTTTTGTAAGACGGTGTTTGTCTTAAGGTTTTAAATTCTTGTAATCATTCATACACTGAATTTTAATGCATCCACGTATTAAATGTTAGTCAAAGTTAACGTTATCTAAGATAACTGACTGTGAACATGTAATTTTATACTTTTACGGTAATAAAAGTGGTTGATTACATGGGAAACAGGGTTAATTTGATTAGTTAACCAAATCCAACCAGATCCAATGTCAAGGACGAATCATTCAGTATTCATTCCATTTACTAACTACCAAATCTATAAACTTGTAACTGAGCTCAGTTAACTTTAACTGACTATACATTTAACAAAATTACATAACTCCATATATTTGTTTGATCTGTTCATTATCACTCCTCATCCCCATCAGATCCATCCACCTACCTCAGTCAGATCCAAGCTCAATTCATAATTTCAAGCTTATAAATTCCTCAGAAATTGTCTAAATTTCTGAAAAATGGCATCCACCACCCCAACAAAGGAAGTAGAAAGCCTGGAATCCATTCTGGAGTCGAATCTGCCACCCGAAGCTCTTTCCCGTGCCTGGAAAGTTTTGTATGGGACGGATTATCCTCCGGCGTAAGTTTCGAAGATAAGATAAAATTGTGAGAAAGTGTCTCAATAATATTTTACCTTTCAGGGAACTCACCATCCCACCCAATACCCTGAAATTGGCGTCGGATTCCTCCATCCAGATTCTCAGCCATGTCTTCACCGCTGCCCCTGAGCAACTTCGACCCCCGAGGAAAGTTAGGGTGGGTCTGTTCCAGGTGAGTTGCTAAAAATTGCGAAAAGTTTGCAAATATTTACTTACCCAACAACTTATTTTTCCAGAACAAGTTGCCCCTCCCGACCACCACACCTCTCGCCGAGCAGAGGGCAACTCTGCATAAACTCGCCGAGAAAGCGATCACCCTCGCCGCGGGTGCGGGTGTGAATGTTTTCTGTTTTCAGGAAACTTGGAGTGAGTGTGTTTTTTGCAAGCACTATTCGCAAATATTTCGCAAAAATTTTGTCTTAATTTGTCTTCCTTTCATGCAGCCATGCCCTTCGCCTTCTGCACTCGAGAACGTCTTCCCTGGGTAGAAATCGCGGAATCCGCAGAAGAAGGACCTACAACGCGATTCCTTCAAGGTCTCGCCGCCCGGTATAACATGGTCATAATCAACCCAATCCTGGAACGTGACTCGGCGGATGTGCTCTGGAACACGGCGGTAGTCATCTCGAATACGGGTGGGATTCTTGGAAAATCTCGAAAAAATCATATCCCACGTGTCGGAGACTTTAACGAGTCCACTTACTACATGGAGTCAACTCTGGGTCATCCTGTGTTCGACACGAGTTTCGGTCGGATCGCCATAAATATCTGTTACGGACGCCATCATCCTCTGAACTGGGCGATGTATGGGTTCAACGGGGCGGAGATTGTGTTTAATCCAAGTGCGACGGTGGGTGCACTATCTGAGCCGCTTTGGGGCGTGGAAGCCCGTAATGCCGCAATTGCTAATGGGTACTTTGCCTGCGGGATTAATCGCGTGGGGACGGAGGTGTTTCCGAATGAGTTCACCTCAGGGGATGGGAAGCCTGGGCATAAGGAGTTTGGGCATTTTTATGGCAGCTCGTATGTGGCCGGGCCGGATGGGAGTAGGAGTAAGGTGAGTGTGGCGGCGATAATGGCGACAATTTTGGCGATAGAGGAGTTTAGAGGGTTTTAAGGATTTGAAATGTACTTCCAGGGTCTCTCCAGGGTGAGTGATGGGCTCCTGGTGGCGGAATTGGATCTGAATTTGTGTCGCCAAGTCAGGGACAAGTGGGGATTTAGAGTGAGGAGAATGCTCTGAAAAGATTTTTTGGAAATATTTTGGAAATTTTGAGAAATTTTGGTATTTTAGATGACCCAACGCCTCCCAATGTACGGAGAACTCTTTACTAAGGCAGGTAAACCGGATTATAAACCGCAAATTATTGGAGAACGTGAAAAAGCAAGGGAAGATTAACTCGGGATTCATTCTGGAGAAATTTATAGGAAGAAAATTCTATATTTCAAAGTTATTCGGAAACAAATCAATAAATTAATTGAGCATCAAATAGAATTGAAGGAGACTCCTTTCAAGGAGTTATTACTTTAATTATTATTATTATTCCAGAAGGGAAAACTAAAGGTAAAGAATTTTCCGGGGACGGTAGGTTCCGTGCTGTTATGCGGTTTGAAACAGTCCAGGGATTCGATCCACTTGGTGTAGTAGGCTACCTGGGTGTACACTCCTGAAAAAGAAATTTGCATGAAACTTGCGACAAGGTGGCCAGTTTCTTCTAACTTATCATACCTGGAAAACGGGGCCGAGCACATCCCTAAACAGATAAAACACATAAGTTATGAAGTTATCTTAAAAACGGTACAAATAAGACTTACTATCCCCCAAGACACGATTCCGACCAAAATCCCGTTACAAATTAGTGGACCTCCAGAGTCGCCCTAGTAGAAAAACACCAATTTACTAAAAATCCTAGTCTGATAACAATATGCAGCTTATCAATGCTTAGATAAGGTCCTAAATACCTGACAAGAATCCACCCCACCCTCAGAATACCCAGCGCAAAGCATGGTCTCAAAGATTTCACTCTTTCCATAAAATTCCCCACATTTATCATCTCCCATGGAGGGGACCTGGCCAGAAAAATGGCGTCATTCTCATTATTTCCCAGAATATTCGCCATAACTTACCGTGGCACACATGAGACCCTTAGATACGGATCCACCCTCTTTTTGTGAGCCCCACCCACTCACAATACACTGCGTATCAGGGCTCAGATCGGATTTGAAGGGAGGTAGCGGCACTTCCTTGATCCCGATTCCGGTTTCTATTTTCCTATCAAGCTGTTAAAGGGGGTGGAATAGATTCAGATGTATTAAAACTTGGAAAATGGGAGGTTATCTCACCTTAAGTATCCCGATGTCATTCACGATAGTCTTAGAATCGTAGGTGGGATGGATTATCAACTTTTGGACGCGATACTCCTGAGCGAGCTGATCTCCTTTGAGTGACACTGACCCCAGTCGGACCATTAGGTCGCGTTCGTTACGGCTAAGGATGGAAAAATTAAGGTCTTTGTAGACAGTGTCTTATCTGTGATAACCTTACCCTTCCAGGCAGTGAGCTGTAAGAATGAGAAATTGCTAACGACAAAGAAATAATGATAAGGTAAAAGTTAGATTATCACGACTTACCTGCAGTAACAATACATTGGCCCACCAAAGCACCTGTGACAGAGAAAGCAGTAAAAATTTGCAATTAAAGTGTAATTACTGCATTATAATTGCAAATTAATTGCAATTTTACCCACCTCCGCAATAATGCGTCCTCGTTCCTAGGATGGACAGCCGTTGGATCGACGCTTGATAAGGGAATTCTCCATGAACGGCTGAGAATAGTTGGAGCAAATTATTATGAAAATTGATAACCTATTAATTAGAATCCTCTCTTACCGAAACGGCCACCAACAATGCGATCTCCAGGATTGATAAATTGTTTTCCAACCGTGTCGTTGAGACTTGCAGGAAGTCTTGGGATGTAGGCCCATGTCGTTTCTGAGTAATTTGAGGTAATTCAAGCATTAAATTTTTAACCATTACTTGAACAGATTATCTGTTACAGATAAGGGCTTACCAAGTTTGTAGAGCAGGATAACAATTCCAACAATGAAAAGGAATTGTATCACGGAACGCATCTGCATGATTGAGTACTGATTAGTGACTAATTTTGTAAAGATTTCCAAAAAGTAATGCGTTGGACCAAAAAGTACAGTTTGAGGAACTTGTATGAATATGATTAAGTATGAAAAGGGTTAAGTTAATGCAAGCTAGGTCCCTTTAAGCCTTTACATACTAGTATGTCAAATAATGTCTGGTTTAGGTTTAATAGTGGCTTGGCTATAAATAGTGTATCAAGGAATACAACGGGACACTTGAGGCATGTAATACATATACACTACAAGGGCAACAAAGGGCAAGGAGCCTTCAAGCTCAAGGGATGCATATTAGTCTGGATAATTTGCTTTTTATGCTCATTGTCAATTGTCGCAAAATTATGGGCATGAATTGCCTTCATACAAAGAAAAATTGGAAATTGAGCATTGTTAGGTCCACTTCAAATTATATTAATGCAAATTTTTAGCTCGTGTAAAAAAGACGCTGAATGCATGAAAAACTATGAAACCGATCTGCAAAAAAAGTGCAGGAACGCAAATCCATCATTTCTGTTCAAACCAACTCTTCCTGCGAGATCGAGAGAGGGGTGTTTTTGCCAAAATTCGCAATTTTTTCAAAAAATATTCAAAGAATTTAGCGGTCACATTTGTGCCCCAGTTCAGACCAGGGGACGCGGTGGAGAGGACAACTTCCTAAAATGAGGACCTTACTAAAAATCCTCGTCGTCGTCGCCCTGATTGTGTCGACATTCTCACAAGATCGCCCGGCTTTCCGGAAGTTAAGGTATAAAGGGGCTGCAAAGGAGGAGGGGAGGGACAATGATTCAGACTACACGCCTTGGACGGATACCATTCAGTAAGGTCAAGGTCAAAGGTCACTCTGGGGGATAATAACGGTTCTTTATGTATTCCTTCCAGGATTACAGGGCACATCCGAGACTATGTTTCCGGTCCTGTGGATGGTCAGTTGATGTTGACGGAGCATGATACGGTAAGGAGACGAATTAAATTGTGACATTAAAAGAATTAACAAGGTTTTCTAACTTAGGTCGAAGTTTATGCCGGAGCATTTCTACCAGTGCCAGGGAACAAGACGCATCCGACCTTAGCCATCCGAAGGTGGGCGCTGTACAGGGACTATCCTCCAAAAAATAGTTTCTGCACCCTCCACACTGTTTAGTAAGTGGGAGTCATTACTTAAATGTGACAGTAAAATCTGACTGAACTAACTTTGTAGCGATTTCGGGAAAAGGGCCGTTTTTTTATGTTGGGGTCCTGGAACGTATATGGTTTATGCAAGTGATAGAATCTTAAACAGGAAGAACTTTACTGCCGAAATCGAAAAGGGGAATTTGAAGTTAGAATTAGACGGAACGTCTGACAAACCGGTGGTAATTTTTTCGGGGAAAGAATCGACTCGTTTATTTGATTTGTCGGGTAAGTATGTAACTCTGTCAGTCGGTTTGTTTATTTGGCGAATAATAATAATTTGTCGACCTACACAGATGGTGCAAATGAGAATGTTGGCATTAAGAAAGAGTATGACCACAAACTAAATACTGGCTGAGTATTAATTAGCAGGGTTAATAATTATTGTGTTTTTTTAGATGGAAGAAGTATCTCAAAAATGCTAACTTTAGCTATGTTCAGTCTGATCCCATTGAAATAGTGGGATCACAGTATTGCTATTATTGGAATTACCAGCTGAGGGAGGTATCCAGAGGTCTGAAATTCTGAGATGTGTCGTAAATTACGACAGGACGAGTCGTAATTGGTTCTAAGATATTGCTTGGTTTTTAGTTGGGTTCTTTTTTCGAGAGGCTGATGCCGTTGGGAGTCCACAAAAGGGGTCATATATATTAATGGTGAGTGATTCTGGAACGGGTCGAGTTATTTTTATTATACAATTAATTTCCAATGAACTTTATACCGTTTCTTCGGCAGAGAATGGAAATATGGGTCATCGAGCCGACGGGTGTGGGAGAAAGTGAGCGAGAAAGTTACAAATCCACGACGCCATCGGTGATCATTCCAAGCTATTCTAAGATCTTGACTAAGAAATTTCACGCCAAAGGACTCTTCCCTTGTTTGCGGTATGTTCATCCAAGTGTGGAAATATCTTCTGAGATCATATTTCTGGAGCGTTCGGATGCGTTGGAGAGGTAAATTGGGAGTTTGTAGAGAAGTTTGTTAATGGATTCTGTAACACGGACATATTTCTAGTCCCCATTGGAGAGTTGAACTAAAAATTCATACGGATACTATCATTTCCACACTTTCGGATGTTGGTTGGACGATATCTTCTAGGTAAGGGAAGATAAGATAACGTGCAAAAATTGGAGAAAAATTTTAAATCTATTGTTCCACTTCCAGACAGCATATTGCTCTCTTCCATTGCTTCGTGGGGTAAGGATTTTCGTAATAAAAATGACTATTATTTAGAAAGGTATTTAGTTTGTAACAAAGTTTATAAATTCTAGGGAAGTTCGAGTCTTTGTAGATATTCAAAACTTTGAATTCATCCGTCAAGGAGTATCCGACCAATCTGAAATTGCATGGAATAATACCGTACTTCCTAAAACTATGTCGGATTATTTAAAACTGAAAATGCAGTACGTGTTCGGACATCCGGTAAATAGAGATTCTACTTCAATCCACTTCTCTTCGAACTGCTGCCTTGACCTTTTTTAATGATTGTATGATTCCTTATGAAACTAGACAGCGTACATTGGACCAATTCAAAGTCGTAATTATCAACCTTCCCAAATGAGGACGGATTTGGTGGTCATTAACAATCCTTGTGTGGCACAAGAGTTTGCAAGTTCGTAATTATTAAATTATTGTTAATTAAGAATATCCATCATATTTTTAATCAATTTCCTAATATATCTGTAATTAACTTGTAGTTGCTGCAGCCGGCCAAATTCAAATTGTTGAAGAGTTTATGATAGACTATTCCAAAAATTCGCATGCCGTTATTCTCCCCGGTTTTGAAAGTCTGGATGCAGATGCAGGTACCCTGAATGGCTCGGATCCCACCCAGGATAGAATAGAACTGAATCGAAGGCATCAGGTAAGGATCTGGGGAGGCGTATTGTTTTTATTTCCTTAAAACTTGTCCTACGCTATAATAGGAGTATTTAAAAATTGCCGACGCCGCTATTACTCCTACACACGCCGCATTTCTGATGGAAGACTCCTCCATTTATCTTCACTCCCGATCAGCATATTATAAAGGACTTGCATATTTACGGTTATCAAAAAAGGATAGGCTTTCAGCACTTGTAAAACGACGATGGTGTGCTAGATCAGGAACTCCGAAAACCAATAATATGATGATACCGGGTAAGTTGTTGTATTTATTGTGACACTGATAATCATTGACTGTTTCGTATTTATTTTCTTTTTCAGCTTTTTCTCCACTAGGAAATATTCTGATTATTCAAGTTTATCCGGTGGAAGGAACAAGTAATTAATGTGACACATGCTCCATTTCATTTTAATAATATAATTATTTTTAGCACCAATGTGGATTAACGACCCCATTCCCAATTGTCTCGGAAAGAATGAAGCGTTCTTTAATAAAACTGGGGAACAAGTTCGTCAAACGATAAACGAGTCGTGCATTCATCAAGGAGAAGCCGTTGTTCGAAGTGATGAAAGAGGATTGCCTCTTGTCCCAAAATTTAGTGATTGTGAAAGTTCTTTACTAATTAATGCGACGTACCTTCGAAACGTGAACCCTGCGTCGTTGAAGACTTATCTATCCAACCAAGGACTAATATACTCAGAGGGTAGGATAGTATAGTATGAATAAATAAGAATGACTAATTAAAATTATGAATGCTACATAGTGGACCCACATTTCGCTCAGGACCTTACAAACGTTGCCATTCACAAGACTGGGAACAAACTCGAGAATCACAACAAGGCATTCACGCTCCATGTCGACAGTAATGAAGAAAACCCAAGGATTCCAAAGGTCTTATTTTTCACTTCATGTTGTTTTTGGAACATTTTTTGACTTTTAATTTCATGTTTTTATTCTTCTTTTATAGATATTAACAGAAAACGGACTGAACTTAATAAGAGAGAACATCCTCATCCATTCCGTGGACTTTACACCGGATGAAAACACATTTTTAGTAGGAGTTCAACTTTTTTCTTCAGAATTTGCGAATAGCACACCTAATGCTACGGTTGATGATGATGGCTATGCTGGACTTGAGACACTTTTTATAACGACCCTATTTTTGAGAAACATGCCTTCCCAATTATTTCCTGAGGCTGTCGAAATTGAAGAAGTATTAGACGTTGGAATTTCCTTCCCTGGTTTAATTATCATGAGAAAGAAACTGCACAGTATAACGAACAAGTTTGATTTGAAGTATATAAATTTAAAATCAAAGTATGTTATGAAATTATTTCCCCTTAACACCGCTATCCCGTCGTTTGTGATTGATTTGGGGAACGTCTTTATATATTCAACTGTGGACAGTAAATACGCTCGACCACTTACTTTTTTTGCGAGGGATGACATCCATGAACGTTTGGCAGCAAAAAAGGCAGGCAAGCGGAAGAACAATTATTTAAAAAAATCACAGAAAAAGCCAGTTTTCTCGAAGGCGACCACAAAGGACGCGTAAGCTTGATATTTGTAAATATTTCTAAATGTGTTGGTGTATTAATTCACTTGCGATACTAAATATAGGACCCTGTTTGACATAATTGTTACGGAACAAGGAACTCTGTCCATATTGAAGCGTCGTCGTATGCGAAACATCGACATTTATGGCGAAACACAAACAGTTTTTATAGGAAGTGTTGTAACCCTGGACTCACTGCGAGAGGTTGCTCCCTTCGCTAGTACTGATAAAATTTTCCAAATGGGCACACCAGACGGTGAAATCGTGTATGGCAAGTTTACAACGGAATATATTTACCCTGCCTGTAATCCGGATTGGAAACCCTTTAATTACACTAATGCCACTACCACGTGCCTTATACAACCAACTGCTTTCAATAACTTACCTGAAAATGTTAAAAAACATAACGCTTACCCTTTCTGCGTTTCAACAACACAGCCGAAAGATCCATGCACAGGATGGATGTACTTCCATGACAAGAAGCTTGAGAGTTTTAAATTCCGAGATACAACTGATGGGTGGACCCATGGCATTGGAAGATGCAGGCCAGGAACTTTACCGGATGCAGTTGCTTGTATGATTGTGGTCAATAAAACCTCGACAGGCTCCAAACTTCCACCGGACAGCTCGCCAATTACTGAACTTCGTAGCGCAGAAATACTTTCTATCCCGTATCACAGTTTGCTAAATGGCAATTTGCAGTTGCTTGACGAAGAAAAACTAACCGAGACCGGACCTGTGTCTGTGACTCCGTCTGCGAACAGATTCGATAGAAAGTTGTGTCCTTTTATCGCTTTTCATGTGACATATGTGAAATTTAATTTTGCGGAAGTTGGTAAGATTCACTCGGGAAAAAATGATTTGTTGTGGAAGAGATTTATCTGATATTTAATTTATAATGTTAGGTTTCAAAACTCGGATCACGGCTGCAATATCGTACCAGGGAAAAGAACACTTGTCAGAAGCGGAGCTTATAATTGAGTATGAAAATATTCCTGGGATTCAAGTCGAGGTATTAAAATGAGGTTATTTTTTAAGTATTTTGTGTAGCTCAGCAAGTATTAATGGTTCTTTTTTACAGATAAACTCGGCAGAAGAACATAGCTTTGACCAGACGTCTCTCACGAAAACTATTGACATTACGTTTCGTCTCTCCAACATTGTAAGAATTAATGGAAGGGTTCTTCTATTCAAGAATGACAATAGTTTCTTTAATCATTGTAGAATCTCCAGCGGATGAAGAATCAAAAGCTGAGAACGTACGCGAGGGAGCGTAGAAATCTTGCAAAGGAAAAAATTGCAATTTTCGGCCTAACAATTCGTCCAGCCATTATTAACTTGAAATGTAGAAAGGAGGAGTTTTTCATTGTAAGTTCCGGGCTTGTAAAATTATTTGTGGTCTAATTTTTAAGTCCTTTTATTATACCAATAGAACCTCCATTTCGCTACTGGTTGCAATCCATTTAATAAAATGAGATTCATCTCTGAATCTTCCCCTGTTAAGCGTCACATTGTGCGGAAACCTGGGGATGATGGTTATAATGATAAGACTGGATTCAAAAGGGATGGCAATTTCCTTGTCGTTAATCGAGATGAAGTTTGGCACAGACAAAGGGAAAAATTTGGATGTCAGGAGGAGGGGAATCAATGCAAGGTATGAAACAGATCTTGCGAACAAATTGTTATATTGGATTAATCTACTTTGCTGTTATTTTCAGATTCCACAAGCATACTTATACGAGGAGAATGTATTTGATATATCTTGGCGAGATCCGTTTGTCCCAAAGTTTGAGCAATTTCTACGCACCCACTCCCGGAAGGTGACGGCAAATGTTGTCCTGTATGATTTATTTGGCTTTGATGTGGTTATGAATATTTCAAATTTGGATGCTGGATGTTTTAACACGGCGTGAGTTTTTATTGTGATTAAATACAATTCGGGATTTTAATAATTCACATAATATATCTAGTGGGAGTTGGTACAACACGTTGCTAAATTCTACGAAAAGTATTGATCTAGATACCTCTGACCAAGAAGATATTTACAGTTATTATGTAGACTGCTTTGATCATTCAGTAAGTTTAGTTTTATTAACTCATTATTTGTTTAAAGTCACTATCATACCACATTCCTTTACAGATAATGCCTCGAGATCCGCCAAAAGTCTTGTCCTTTTCGGAATATCGTTTATCAAATACCACCAACTATAATCGCATCCGATTTGATGTGGCCGATGCCTCCCATAACTTTAGACGAACCAAGAACCGAAATCAGTTTCTTCTTTTTAGAGCCGTTGTCGTCAACACGGATTTCAACAGATTTACCTACTGTCAATTGATGGATACCTTTTTCCTTGTGAGAATTGTGGGAATGCAAGCTCCCAGAAAGGGACTGGATACTTTGACATATGTCTGTATTATCTTGGGATTGATAATATTTCTGATCATTGTCTACCTTATTTTTGCTTATTGCTACACATGGAAGCTTGATGGTAAGATAAATCTTTCTTTGAGATGTTGGGAAGCATGCACTAATGTTTTCTTAATTATTTCAAAATTCTAGTCGCACAACTGGACACAAATCCAGATGAAGAGCTACTTGACCCAGATACAGATGAAGTGGAAGACAGGAGATTTGCTGTAAGAGGATGTCTATTTATTTTAGTGGCAGGCAATTGATTACAAAAATGTTTTATTTGATTTGCAGAGGGATGTCAGGGAGCAGCGTCGTTGGAAGACGGCATACACAAAAATTCAGGCTCTCGCAGCTTTTAAAGAGGCTCAAAAGGCGGAGGCTGGACCCAGCAAAAACAAAGGAAAGGAAAAATCAAAACCCAAGCACAAGAAGCAGTGAGAAAGAATTTCAAGTTTGCTTGAGTTTTATTATGTGTTATGTTTATGTTATTAGTCGTATAACTAATTTATAAAAATTAGTTCTAATGAAATTAGCCTTAGATTTGTTGCATCAATCGCACTACAATACTTTGCAATTAAATTCAGCTTTTAAATGAAATTATGTTTGTCGTGTTCTTGTTAATACCGTACACGAGATCTTATAAATCGCGTTTAGCACATCATGGCAAGGTTGGGTTACACTCGCTTGAGTGTTACTTGGACAAGAGGAGGGTTATGCAATTGTTGTCTAGGGGTTGGTAAAGTGTCCGTGAAGTAACTTAGCAGTCACGATTGTCTGTAGAGAAGCCAGTTGTCAAGGAATATTGCTTAGCAGTTTATGAAGACACGCTTTACTTTGACTTCGACAAAAAGTACCAAGTTACTTTGACTTAGTCCAGCAAGTAAAGCTTCCTTAAAGCTGGTTAATCAGCCACATTCCTAACAAAATGGCTTCCAACCCCAGAGGAGGTGGTCAACAAGGTCGAGGTCCTCGTGGCCAAACTCCTCCACCCTCCAAAAACACACCTCCAAGACCTCAATCCACACCAGCTTCTCCCCGTCCTGGAGCTCCACCCCCAAGAAATCCTCCACC
>JAAXNX010001353.1:0-18411 GCA_036491905.1 Folsomia manolachei
GTACATTTTCGATTTTCATCGTTTTAAAGATGTAAATGATTGAGTTATTAGTAAATAAATAAGTAAATAGTTCCCAATTCACAGTTTACACTGTGCTAGTAATAATTACATGTTTAAATAATAAACAAAGTGACAAACAAATTTCCCGTCCAGTTTGGGAATACGATTAAATAAGTCTGTGCGAAATGAAAACGAGTAAATAATGCAGGTTAATCAGAATAAATTGGTCGCTTGCATCAATTATATAAATTGAAGTAGTATTAATCAATTGTATTTTTCATGCCGGATACAGAGCAGATTTACGACTGTAATGCATGTTCCTTTCTTGTGATAGCTAAAACAACTATCAAATTATTTCAATCTGCATGAGTGTTTTAGAACTGTGTTGCTTTCACCTCTCGCATCAGTAATTTTGCCTATAGCCGCAATGAATATATTACTTTAATTTATAGATAAACACGTGATTGCTCATAAAAATGAATCAGTAAAGTTCACTAAAAATGCACATAACTCGAGTTTACAAAGTTACCTCATCACCTTACTTTTACAAGGTTAATTGTATACAAATTCCAATCTCATGTAAGGACTAGAAAATTATACGGTGCCCAAAGACATTGACTTTAAGTGATGAAATGAGTCAATGAGTCGGAATGAACTACGATGTACAAAATTATCTTACATAATTGGTCTTTGATTCATAAATAGGCTGCAATCTGGAGCATCTAATAACTCGCGATAGCTCAGTTGGTAGAGCGGAGGACTGTAGAAGAGTTGGTGTGAGACAGAAATCCTTAGGTCACTGGTTCAAATCCGGTTCGCGAGAACATTTTTTGAATTTCGAATTGTCTAAACTGGTTTATTGTGTTGGCAAGTTAAAAAATCAATTCCAATAATGCAAAACTTTTATGAAACCTTTTTTTTGCATAATATTAAATCAGTTGAGCTTCAGCAAAACAAGGTGATGAGAATGAGATTGATAAGCAAACATAACCATAAATTGCATCATTATTATGCAGAGACGAACAAGCCCTTTCTGAAAAAGTCTGTTTAAACTCAAGCGAGAAATAAAAGGAAGGATGACAGTAAAGTTTTAAAAGGTTGAGAAAATTCAATTTACCCGATGGACGCTGGCCCAATGATCGCATAACAACTCCAAGCTCCGTCAGATTGATCACTCCATCCTCGTCCTTGTCGAAAAGCATGAACGCTTCCTTGAATTCTGCAATTTTTAAATTCCTCTGGTTAAAACTTTTGTTATGGGATTTTGTGTAGGTGACCCTGATGGTGGGCCTTCTCGAGTGAAAGTGGCATGTGCACCCTTTAAATTACCTTTATGGGCGATTAACCACAATATAATCCGACTCAACTGGAGACCAGAAAAGTTCAATTACACAGGCCAATGGACAAGTCGAAATCAAGGATATGCTCCGATTTTTTGTCGTTTTGTCGCACAGGAATTTGTCTGATGCACCCGGACAACATTTTCTCGTACAGAATATTCCCAAAAAATTTTCAACATGGGAAAAGCTATTCGTAGTAAGCCCCCGCACAACCGTAGTAATAATAATGTTGGTGTAGAATTAAAGACTTGCCCTCAGTTGGTTGTGAAAGTAAAGTCTAGTAATTAATTAAATCTTTCCAGTTGAAAGAGCAGCCCATTAAAACTTTGAACAATAAATAAGTAGGGCTACAAATAAAAGTTAGAGAAAGACAATCACTAACCATTTTTGTTAGAAGTCGTAACGTAATGAATAACATGAACATGTGGTTGACTGCGTCGCTATTAATAAAAACTGCTGTTTGCTTTTGACTCCAGTGAATGAAGTGGAATCATGATCAAAAAAATAAATCCTCTGAGACGGCTTTCACAATATAGAAAAATTGTAAAAGCCGTCCCCAGACCATAATTTTGTTCTTTTATCCATTTACTGGCGGAGAGCATTAGTTAGCGAAAAATGTAAAAATATAAAAGTCTTAAACAACAATGAGCCGCGCAACAAATGTCGGCATTATTACGTCTTTGCGCTCCTTCATTCATAAAATTATTAGCAGTCTGGTAGTACTAACTAACCAACCGGGAGCAGAGTGCATTAGAAAAGCAAGGAAATGAAATGGCAAGCGGGTTGTGGCTGGTTTGTCAAATAATATCTCACAAATTATAACCACAGAAAGGAGGATTCACTAACTCATCTGACTCGTTCCCCACTTTCTTCTGGCAACCATCATAACATAATTGATATGCCACCCACAATTTTCAATATAACAACTAGACCACATGAGAGCATTTTCTTCTCTCAAGGCCTATCCTCACAACCCACTGTCCTTGCCTTTTCTTCTTTCATCTTACACAATTGTGCCTTGAACACTTCCTGCCGTTAACTTTCTCTTCTTCTTTTCAGCTGCTCTCCATCAACATCAATTTTATGAAAAGAGTACGTTGAGCAGGCCACGGAGCAAAGTTACTTTTCTAAAGCAGGAGAAAGCTTATGTTCCATTGCGAACATGACACAAACACTTGCACATTATTTTATTCGTTTTATTACGTATTTCCTTGAAACTTTTAACAAAACTTGTTTTCAACTAGGCTCCAATCTACTCTCCAACTACAATTCCAGCTATGAAATAGTTTCTTCAATTGTCTAATCTCAACTAAATATCAAGCATATGGACTACTTTGTAGTGTTCAGGAATGGACTATTTATTACCGAAAAGCAGCTAAGTTAGTCAGTTTTTTTGCTGTAAAGGAATGGAAATTTTGTTTTTCTGCTGGTTGTTTCTTTTAATTTTTATCATTTTTTCATTTTAACTTCCAGCCAATGAACGAACTTTATAATGGCTGACGTGAACGTGCCTCAACGGCGGCTGGTGAAATTGCAAACTACAAAAGTTCAAGTGAATTGCCAGGTTGATGACCATATTTCGTAGGATGTGCGAGAATTACAAATTATCTACAAACCTAGCAGAAAAAATTAATGAGCTCCATTAAACATTCGATTCGTTGGGTGGGTGAATGAAAGGTGGCCTAGATTTCCAACTTTGATTTCAAGTACCATGCTATATCCTACTAGTTTATTTTATATCCGCCATCATTTCAAACTGTCCCAAATGTCCGAGAAAGTAATGGCTGCTGCCCTCGTAGCTTTGCCTTCTATATTCTACAACTTGCCACCTTTTTCCCTCAGCATCTCTAACTTTTTACTTTGCTTTCTCCTTTTTTCCTTAAACCACGCCGTATTGCCCAATGGAAGGAATATAGTTTGTGCGAGGGCGGAGACAAATTCATTTTAATGGGTACAGAACACGAAATCCCCCCATTTGTCATCTCTTAAAAATTACTGATTGAGCACCTCCGTATGTGTGTGTTCTATAAATTTCCTAGCAAATCCGCCTAAAATCCGTTAACCCAGCATTGATTCATGAGTCGAATCGAGTGGAACACGCTGAGACTTAGCCTGAGTGGGGCCAATTATTCATTTATATAGAAAAGGTAACCGGAAATGCTTACCAGCAACCTGGTCATCGTTAAGTCCATACTCCTCCTGCAAAACAAAGGCGTCAAATGCAATCAGAAATATTTTCATACAATTTACCATTCGTGCACGACCTTAAATGTAGTTATCTTATAATATCATATATAGCTTACATATAGGTAGTCCAAGTGGATACATACAAATATAAGACTGATCTGATAATGGGTCAGTGAGGCTGTTGAGGTCAAATTTCTGCTCGTGTAGAAGTAGCAAACACATATCATAAGAACCTCGTAAACCTCTCAGTACATCAAAGACTGTTCTTCGTATTGTTATTGCTTCAACGGCCATGGGGAAAAGATAGATAAGAGACAGAGCAGAATGGTGATTCAAAATAATGGTCGGTCAGACGGCAACAAAAAAATGAGACATTTCTTCCCAATTCTTTCCAGACATAACATATCAAGCACAAAACAAACTGGAAACGACTGAAGACAAAAATCTGTCCCCTGTCACATACCTACAAAACAACATAAACCATCCGCTCCCATATATATTTGGGTGAGGTTTGGTGGTGAATTGTCAGTTGTGCGGAACCCGGATGGTCGAATAAGTTGAACCAATACCAACTCTATGTTCCGTTCAAACTATTATACCAGAGTGAAATTGCTTCTTATACATCGGACTGGTTAGATCTGCTCCAAAAATCTTATGATTGACCAAATAGCAAGCCAACTCAACTTGATTTGGGAGGAAGCAGATAACAAAAGAACTGGATATTTATTATGTAGTAAAGCAGTAATTCCTTTCTCATGCCATCAACAAGACTATAAATAAAGGATCGAGTGCAAAGAAGCGCTATTTAACTAGTAGCTGAATGCATCGACAGAATTCGCCAACGATGGGCTCCTCCTGACCGGCTGTGTGCACCATTCATCCACGCCCACACACATTTTACTCCGTCCAACATATTACCGGCATGATATGCATTTGCCGAGTGGGTCAAATTTACTACCAACTTTTCCTTGTGTGAGTTTTCTCATGGTAAAAGTGAATGAGACTACTGCTGAATTGGAGAAAGGACTGCATTTGTGAACTTGTCCACCACAACCATATCACGAACCATCTTTATCTACTTTGATATATATCGTTTACAGCACACCATTCAGTCTTCATAAAGCGAGATTGGGAACAAGACAGCATATCTTGCGTCAACCAGTAAAGAAGAAAGGTGAGTGCAGAAAACCACGCTCCAAGAATAAAACCATTCACAGGAAAATTATTTTGTCGGATATTACTTCCAGTTTTCAATCCTGTTTCCATTTCAGAGGCAATAAACTACCCCATCTAAGTAAATGTATTTTGTAAACCGTGGCTGCTTTCTTTAAGGATTCGTTTACTCTGTTCGCTTTCTCCTAAATGGACTGACGCCAAACCAACAACGCAACACAAAATGTCACACAACTTCTATCGTTCCTTTTTAATACAGCTTTTCTTTACTTCTTCCTTGCAATGCAAACCTCACTTTACATCAGGATGTTAGTGCTTTTTGGGTCAGAGCAAAACAGACTTTGGTGGTTTTGGTGATGGTGGTGTTTCAAAATCTACTACTGAGTATGCCTCCATAAATTATTTTCTCCTATAAAGATATCTAAAATATCTGTACCGCTCCTCCCAGCAACTAAATAACCAAATATATATGTATGCTTCCATCTACTATTCATCGTGATAACCTAAGAAGCGAATATGCACCCAGCCAATGCAAAATTATTCCAAGTGATTGGCTTTTTATCAGCATCGGCCGCATAGTAATATTTCATCTTTTGTATGAAAAGATTATAAAACCTGCAGAGGTCGGGTGATTGAAAATTGCAAGAGTCGGAGAATACCTTCCCGTTTTCAAGACATGGTCGTGATTTTAATTAGCTAAGAATTCATCCTACTTGTCTGCCTTTTATGGAATGAAATACCCTTCAATAAGCTTCGAAATTTAACACGTATAAAATTTCCTCCAAATAACTCATTTTTCTACAACTGGGGAAAATAAAATAAGCGATTGTAGCTAGTTTTGGAGCTTAGCTGTCATTTTTCACATCTTCCTCATCACCCATCCCACGTGAATGGAGGTCGCATGATGCTGGGCTGGAAAGATGCGAATTTATTAGGATATCGTAGTGGCCAAGTATAGGTGTTGAATAAATATATAAAGAACTAAGCGTGTTGGGTGCCGATGAAAGATGAATGGTGATCTCCTCAGGCATGGGACGTATTCACATATTACATCAGGGGTGGGATATTTGTAAGAAATCAGCTCTTCTCACTTTGCATAGGAAAGGATATTGCTAATTTATCTTCGTATGGCTGTCTTTATTGGCCCTCGGCGGCATTCAAGATGTCATATCGGGATAACATAAATTTCTTATATCCTCCATTTCTCACTTTCATTTGGAGGTGAAAGCAAATCCTTCTTAACAAACTTAAGTTTCAAATACTTTTTCTACGCGTGTCGTGTTATATGGATGATGATGATACATGCTTTCCCTTCCCCATCATCTATCCTTTTACATACTTATATGTATATGGATCAAGTAACTGGAAAAAGTTTCCAGGATTTGGTTTTAGGGTAAGAAATTTTGGGAGTGCTGCCAGTTCAGAAATAAATCTTAAGCTCCCTCCGCCCGTCATGAAGAGAATTTCATTAAATAAATGCCAATGATTATGAATATTACATAAGCAACTGAAGTAAGCAACGTGATCTGTGAGCAGATTACATGTATTTTTCCGCTCTGTCGTCCCCATGAGTTTTCGGGTTGAATGCGACCTCGCATAGTTTTACTCCGTCGCGAGCAATTGACATGCCTTAGATTAGCTCATCATTCTTTTTTATTTCAATTTTTGTATATCAAACGTGAGGTCATGACTTCCTAATTCACGACACAGGAAGGAAAAGTTTAAAGTAAATACTACGTGAATACAGATAACGTGGAACTGATCCTCCCTCAGACATATATAAACTAATACTGACCTCAGCTCTGTTTGCCAATGTAATGTCTGTCGAATTAATTTTTGGATGAGTTTGTACAACAAAACGGAGAGCAGACAGATAGCATTTGTGAAAGTGGAATAGATAGACCAATAAAGAAATTAGCTGCTGTTGGACTTCATCCTTGTCCTTTGTTGATCTTCTCTTATCCGCCCCATGACCAGAAATACATTTTATCATCATGGTCATGCACAAGCTTCAACTCGGAGATTCAAACTTACAAAACTTATTTGAGTGAAAAGTGACAAAACTTCAAAATGTTAGCTGCCCGTAGTTTGTCTGTAAAGAAAATTTATACGGGTATTCAAAAAAGTGTAGTTGAAAGTAGTCTTTGAAAACATGGAAGATAAGTTTTTAAATTCATCCCGGTGGAAATGTAATACTCTTATTAAACTTGTAATATTTTTGCAACAGAATTTAAATTGAATTTTGTAATTGTAATTGCAAAACGTCATTTGCTACATCCGCAGAACTGAAATGATTTTATACATATTGGGGTGATATTTGTACATATTAGCCGGCCTACAATACGGAATGTATATTTATGTAAAGGCATACTGCGGTAGGTCGCCAAGAATTCTCCGGCGCCACTGGACAGGAAGAGCAAACCCCAGGGTGGGCCAATATCATGCCAGTATCTTTCTATGTAAAAATGTCAAACGACGGTTTTTATTTTGCCATGACTCAGATTCGTGAGAATTACACTACTCCGAATTCATAACTATGAATGAAATATCCTTGTTAATAACCGAACGTGGAGAAATGTGACGGTATTTTTATACATAATGAACTTACAATTTGTCAGTAATTAGCCTCTACACATATATACATACATGTTCTATAACTCTTATTTGCATCTGTCTAGTAATTCCGGAAATAGTTAAGTAAAATAGTTAAGTAAAATAAATGGTAACTTACCAGATCAAGCGTTACGACAAGGTCGTAAGTCTGTCGTTGTCCCTTTTTTAATTTTTTCCCATTTTTATTATTTGGTGCATTTTTAGGCGCCGTTTTGACTTGGCCCTTTTGTGGTGGCTTCCCACTCGTCTTCTGACCATTTTTACCCTGTCCATGACCGTTCTTGGCACTGAGTGTAGGCGTCTTCGGCCCAGAGGAACCTTTTTGGTTAACATGTCCCCCACCCTCGGATGGTTTTGTGCGGGCCTGCTTTCAAGTACATTCAACATTCAAGATTAGACATCTGCATGACATTCAATATTTGTGTTACATATTTTGCACGGAGTGAACACAGAGCACGTCAAAAGCAAGCTGGATCTATCCATTTACATAATCACAAGTTCGATCCTTTTTCATAGTATTTTTTTAGTTGGATATACAAATAAAAAATAAGTAGCAAAAAATGACAATATTTTGGAAACTTCATGTAACCAAAACGGTTTGTACTTCCGTCTCGAGATGCAGTAAAAATATCTTGAGTCGCATTATCCTATTTTTTCTCATCATCTGCTTTAGTCAGCATTACTTACAAAGAGATATGTGGCAGGATTTAGAAATAAGACGCCGACAAAATATTAAAAATTGGCAAACTGCAACTTTACAACCCACCGAACCACATGACACAAAAGCGAAGTTCACAATCTTCCATTTCATCCGTTTGTTGGTTACAAGATTAATGTTTGAGTGAAAGGGGTAGCTTTTCACAAGAATTCAAATCATAAATCTCAGTTTTTGTCGGAAATCTACACACCAAGTCCTAGTTTTCTTTATGTTTTTGCCAAGTTCATGGTTTCAGAATGAAGTGCCATCGTATTACTGTGACACGGGCGGGACGAGAGAAGAGGATATATATATGTATGTTACTTTTTTGATATTTTATATTTTGGCTAGTGTCGTATTGCCGTCGGAATGACATGAGCCTTTTAAAGAGCTCAAGGGATTTGGATTTTCTCGTCTTCAAATATAAAACAAGAAAACGACCATAAAAAGCATTTCATAAAGTTTCAATTCAATTTAGTCAAATGTGTAAAATACAAAAATCTTTTTACGACAGCGTATAAAAAATAAATCGTTGTTGGCATATTTTGTATTTTAAATTCAAGACAGATTGCATTTCGTGGAAGGTGAAAGATGTTGGGTTACTGCCATCAAGTCGCGAAATAAGTCATGCATATAATTCTGACACCTTTTATTTCCCACCACGTTATAATCTTCCTGCCAGGATGACTTATTGCCGCGGTGAATGTAATACGACATAATAAAGGTAATCAAGAAGAATACCCTCTCCTACTGCTTCAGGCCGTTTTCGTGTTATCAGGGTAAGCTCTCATCATCATCTCCAGAAACTCTTTACGTGTTCAACTCAAGGACTTGCAACACACGGGCCTTATTTGAGTCCCAGTAGTTGCGTTTGAGTTGGAGACAAGCATCAGTGATACATATATTGAGCATTTTCCAGAAAGTAGGTGGGAAAGACGGGTGTTGATGATGATGGCAGTGCTGGAGAAGAAAGAAGGCCAAGTCACACAAATCAAGTTGAAGATTAGTGGTGGCTGATGGGAGAAAGAGTTGGTAGCTCAAGAATTTGAAAGATAAGAAAAACCTCGAGTGGAAAATCTATTCGAGTTAATAGTAGTTGGAAAGTTATTTTGCATAGAAAGACGGAAATGCGACCTTCTGCCAAAAATGGAACGACGACGCTACTTCTTCCTTTCCTAACCTACCTATCAGTTGGGGAGGGATCACTTCCTTCCTGCTTTCAAATCGTCCCCTGAATCAGCGACCTAGCAATTCTTTCCACCGCACAAGTTGTGTTGTACAGCTGCCGTGCAAATGCCGGCTGAAAACCCAGTCAGTAGCATGTGTGCCAAAATGGAACGACGACAGTTGAAAGTTGAAGAGAATGAGAAAATCGGCGGATTTTTGGCTAGCAAGAAGTAGGAAAAGTAAGCACGAGCTCACAAACAGAGATGAATAGGGACACTTCAGTCGGACACGTAGAAGGAACTAACACACCGTTTGAATTCATGATGCTGCTGTACTAGATATATGTATATCTGCCTAGTTGGAAAAACTTCAAGTCCAAATCGGACTCCGAACCGCTGAGTCAACATTGGCAATGGTAAAATTGTGAAGGGAAAGTCAAAAAGAGAAAATTCAAGAGAAAGTAAGAGAAAGCAAACTATTGGGAAGCAATAAAGTTTTTATGAATTGCAAAGCATTCTCTGTGTAAAGTATGTGCAATGTGCTCCCTAGACCTGTGCATGTTGTTTGATAATGGTTGCAAGTTCAATGAAGCAAGGAACAAAGAAAGGAATAAACCATGCTAAATGCTTGCATCGTTAATATCTTCCGAAAAGATTGGCAGGGTGAAAGTAAGAAAAAATTGGATATAACGAGGATTTTGAATTTTTAGTACTCTAATAAATTACCAACCTACGAAATCCCAAATTGAACACAACGAATAACTGGAAGGATGAAGTAATAATATTGAATTAGTCGCATTTTATGTCTTGCAGAGCATTCTTTCATGGCCCGTCCGTATTATGGGGATTTTCTTCAACTACTGTATTCCAGTCACACTTCCAAATCCGCTTTGATCTGCTTTCTCAAATACAAAATGCTCTCTTTTTTACTTGCTTATCTCAAAGTTTGATTCGAGTTTTGTTCAAAAAAAGGTCTACAGAAAAAATTGCGCAAATGGTCAGGACGGAAATCTGCACACAAATAAAACATTTCAATCAAAAGGAATTTATTCGTGGAGACAGCTAAGAAAGCCTTATTGAAATGCACATCATGCAAAATTAACTACCTTTTTAACAAAAGTTGGCTTTGATTAGAATAATAATCTAATTAAAAAACGCCGCAGTGACAAAGTGTAGTCGACAGAAATTGCCCTAATGTTAATTTCTGTGTTTGTTCTCACGCCCTGTATTGCAGTCCTATCTTGCCGACACTCAATAAAATCCGAACCTTAACTGCTTCAAATTGTGGGCCACAGTTTGAATTAAAATAATTTCCAAAATTTTCAATTACATAATTAATCATAGTAAGCTACGAAATTAATTGTTTATTCTTTGATTATTACTAACTGCGCACAACTAGAGTAAACCCCGTTAATTAGTTTGCAAATCACAATGTATCCTATTGCTTATGTGCACGAGTAAAAAGCAAGCTCTACATTTCTTTCGATATGCCTAAAATATCAGACAATATATCGCAATTGTTATAAGAAGGCAGCGAATAATAAAATTTACTAGTACAGCGGACTGGTGGATATCAACGGCTTTCTAATCCAGGTCATGCCACACCACAACCATTTTCCGGATAAGGCCAGTTCTTTGTAGTAGACATAAAATTGCATGGATTTCTTCAGCACAATAGATAATGAAACCAAGAACACAAGTAAAGGACTGGAATTGATATTGTAATTACGAATGTAACTGTCTCTTAAATTAGCTCATAACTCCCAACTATAGTCGGATTTAGCCAATTCATTGAAGGAGTGGCACTACTACCAGCTTATTAGTTAGCTATACAAAAGTACTATCAACTATAGTCAGGGGTAATTGTTCTAAAACTCAATAAAAGCAGTAGGACAAGTAGAACAAACACACGAGATGAGAAGCCGATCAGATAAAACCCATGCAGCCCTGCCATGAGACTTGGTAGACCCTGAAACACGCAGTAAAAAGCTAATCATATTTCATACTTAACTCCCACTTCTTCTATCACCAGATCCCTTTTCTGTCGGTTGGAGGGGCTTAGCTAGCCATTCAACTGAAACAGGGCAAAAACCCTTGGCTGGTAGGTTCGGTTGCAAAAGACCACTAAATTTTTTGTGCTTTGATGCCTCATTTTGATTACTGCGGATTTCTGCGACATAGTTTTAGTGAAAGTCATTTTTGTAATCTGACCATGCCACGGATGAAATACACTGCGGTTATTTACGACCAAATATTTTGAAGCTACTCAATGAATAAGATATATCACGGTCCTTAAGTCTCTTCATTTCATTCCACATCCTTCAGAACACACATAATGCACGTGGCAGAAATTTGGTAAATGTAAATGCTGCATGTCGTTTGAAACCGCGACGGTCGTGGGAATAGTTCTAACATTTTATGATTGCCATCAGGAAAGGTGGAGCTGAAGTTGAAGTAAAGGTAGGGATGTAGGCTTTGATGAAAAATGGAGAGAAAAGTGAGATGAGATGCTCAAGCAAACACTTCTAAAGTCATGTCACATCAACCATGACTTTTTTCTGCTTTGGGCAAACACCAATTTTCTGAAGAGGACATCTCCCAGCTCAAGGCTATTAATTAATCAAGCCGTGTCTTGCCCAGCTTTCTGAGAGGCAGGGCACTTTCTTTAAATTAAGTCCGCTCTTTGCTGTTTTTTCTTTCACCTCAGGTCTAAAATATTCACTTATACAGACTTCTAAAAACTATGTTGCCAACAATTTCTTTATTAAACAGTTCAATCTGATCACAAAAAGGATGCAGGCATTACTGTTTCTTGCTTAGTATATTTTAGAATTTAGAATTTATTTATTGACAAACTTGCCAAACTGGTTGGCTTATTACGCTTGACAAAGTAAGAATTATTATAAAACAAATTAACAAAAATATTCATCAAATTTTTCATATAATGAGAGATGTAGTAGAGAATGTAGCATTTAATAATCAGTCCATATTCTTGAAATAAATATAATTATACTTAATAACAAAAACAAATCAACGAAATCAACAAAAAAATTTTGTTACATCCTCTATGATGAGACAAATTGTGAGTTAAACAACAAAAATAAATTACCAGCTCCATATTATTGAGTTCGGAATTTTGCAATATAATAGCAAGAGATTGAACAACATTTACCGCCGACGGAAAATGGAAATGTATTCGGACTCTTATTAAATATTGCAGCTCTGGCATGTGCTTATCACACAAGAAGGCCATAAAAGCAAAACTGTACAATGAATCTTTTTATGTTAATGTTCCAGAATAAACTTTGCATTTGAAAATAAAGAAAATGCTGCATCTGACTAGCCACTAGACTACTGCAGTGGCTCAATTTTGGTCTCATTGATGTGGAATAAAACAGCTATTGTCTATGAATTGCATTTCGTCACGAGTGATTTCTTTTGTGTGAAATGAAATGCACGACCTATTTCTCGTATATGTGTATAACACACAACCATCTTGTCATCGTCGATCATTCAAATACAGAAGCATAGTGCATGACACACAGCATTACAACAATTAAGTACATAAAAACAAAACAGTGATTAGTGAGTAGTAAACATGCCATACGTACCAAATTTCTAGATACAACTCCCGCATGCATTTCACTCTCAGACTTTGATGATGACGGAATTTTCCTTGGGTGATCTATTATGGAATGGATATTTAGGTTGTTTAAGGGGCTACAATAATTAACCGACTACGATCGGGGTCCTTTCTCAAACCATTCACAAGGCAGTTGCAGTAGTCGTACAAGGGAGATCAAGTTCTGGTGTATTATTATCATCAGATTAATGGTTGGCTGCGGCTCATATGTACTCATTTGTATCTGTAATTGGTCATCTGCTGCTCCATACTGTTTTAGGGAGTAGTAAATTTGTTTGCACTATTTTGTTCAGTCAACTAATTGATTATTAAACCAAACAAGCTCTTGGATTATGGGTTGATAAACATATTTTTAGGATTATGTTTTCTCGGCTAGACTGAGATTCCTCTTTATTTTGTAATTTCACTTGTCCCGTAATTTCACAAAGTAATCTTCTTTGCTTTTTTTTCTTTTCAATGGTGCAGTGATGAACAAATTGAAGCGTAATTAACTGGGCGGAATCACTTGTAAGTAGTAGGCCTAATTTGGTTGTTGATTTGATAAATGGATGTTAGATATTTAGCAGGAATCTAGAAAGGTAATATTGTAGAGGTTGCGAGGAGTTCATTCAGCGGAATTATATTAATTGGTTAATTAAATAACCATGAATTTGCAACTATGAATGACTTCAGTAAAATTAAACAAAAACTGCACTACTACTCGTCCGTCAAAGACGAAAAGTCATTCCATTTTGTTAGTTGTCAGCTCTTTTTTGATATGGTTGAATTCAAACTAGTGATATGCAACTATGAATGACTTCAGTAAAATTAAACAAAAACTGCACTACTACTCGTCCGTCAAAGACGAAAAGTCATTCCATTTTGTTAGTTGTCAGCTCTTTTTTGATATGGTTGGATTCAAACTAGTGATGGACATGAAGTTTCTTTACTAATTTGAAGGTTAGTAATAAATGTTCTGTCAGAAATCCTTCAGAACTCTGATGTTGAGGAGGGATGGTAATCGTTGGTTGTAATGTTTTGAGTTGCTTATCCATCTCGCACAAGTAAATTCTTGCTTAGTCCAGAGCTCGGGGGACGGCAATGATGTCCTCAGTATCACCTCGTGGTAAAACTGTTTCTTCTTTTTTGGACAGGAGACGAGAGACAATTCTGCGAGAAAAGGTTTGAAAGCAAGGATAGAATGATGAATGAATGCAAACCAAAAAGAAGGTTAGTCATAATATTTAGGGTGAACAGGATAGTGGTCTACAAATAGAGGTCCAATTACTAAGTAAGGTAACAAAGTATCACTTTCTCTATCTACAAAGTACTTTATGTATAATATGGATACTAGCTAGATTTGCAGGCAACCGTTAAGAAAATTGTTAGATCAAAGCAATCAAAATGTCATGTCTAAAAAGTGTCATTCACAATTTCAGATGCGGTGAGAATGAAAAGAAGCAATGCTGCATGAATAGTTGACTCATCTACTGTGATCAATGCATGTCTCGTTGTTGCCATTTTATTAAGCGGCAGGGTACTAATAAAACATAAAATTACTGACTGGGGATCGCTTTCTAATACAGTCCCAGTCGTTTTTTTTTTGTTCCAAACAGTCATCCTGTGCCGTGCCGTGATATCATATCATTCCGTATTTATGGGTAAAAGTAAAAAAAAAGTAAAAGGACAAGACAGTTATGGTCATTAATTGTGCAGAGTGCTGTATTATATGTATAGTATAAACAAGGCAAAATGTATTCCATAGTATGTTTCTAAGCGGAGTGCACCATTTTCATGATTAAATGGCCTGCAATTCCCAATATCTTAATTTCATGAACTGCAATACGTCATTCATGCTATGAAGGATAATCCACCAACTAGGCCACATCGCCTTACAACCGATAACCAAAGAAAGATGGAAGACTCCACAAACTTCGAGACAAAATCATCGTCCTTAATATTAATTCATTATTACATAAGCATTGTGTTTCTGTAACCAACTGCTGCTTTATCTTACATAGTTTACAATTTGACGGTAAGATTTATCAACTTGCAAAACCATGTCATGGCATGGCATAGTTTTTGAACTGGCCATAAAATCTAGACAGAAGTGGCCAAGCGAGGACTGGCCTGATTCAGATAAAGTCGAAAAAAATAACCCCCAAACGTGTCGTTGACCGTTGTTTACTGGATTTTCAAAGAGTAAACTGCAACAGTGACTTGAAATTTAGTACATGGAAAGAGAAAGGTAAAGGTGTGGTGCTATTTTGTACCCACATCAACCTTTCTAAAACCAAAATACTGGCGTCCGTCAGTCAAGCAGAGAAAGTAATCTACAAATCCCTGCCGTCTCGTTAAAATTCCCACAAGTGCTCCACCATCCACAGGAGAAGATGAGCATCATTCCCACACCAATTAATGGAATAGCCTTTACCACACCACGCAATTTTATGGAATATGCACCATTCTCAATCTCTGGCAGAGATAATAACACCTACTTCAATATACTTAGTTGAACTACAAATTCAAGGGATCTCACTTACACTGATAACACTTTTTGGAGCATAAATTTTACAACGAAACAAGGATTCCCACGAATTAAGCGCACTCCTTTGGCACTACATCACCCGACTAAATTATTCTCCACTCTTACTCAAAAGTTAGAAGGGATATGGAACACCTTCAGTCAGATCCGAGTATTTTTCCTTCCCAATAGAGGTTAGTCCTGGAAGGACGTCTAGGTCACTTTCATTGAAGAACTCTGACAACATTACTTTGTGTGCCTCTAGTAAATCATATACATACACCCACCTCAACTCAAAACTGACCACTACTGCACTTCAGCAGACACCTAAATTATTCTTTTGTTGTACAAGTTGCACCTTGACTCAGGGTCCTTCGGCTGCCTTGTTAATCTTTCTGCAACGTAGCAATTAATGGTGTTATTCAGGCTGGAGAGGAGAGAACGGTCACAAACCAAAACCAAAATGCAACTGGAAGGACGGAAGGAAAACGGCAGCGTACCAGTGACGGCGAAGCAACAGGACGACTGTTTTTTCTCCAATTGGTAAATGGTAAAAATTTATTGCCAATGTGGTATGGAATGGGAAGGAAATGAGAAAATCTATCTGTCACACTTGGTATATATTTCATCGGTCAACCTAGATTTTTCTCCGCTCACTCACTCCCACTTATTTTTGCACTTTTCTCTTTTCCTCGAAATAGAGATAGACGTGGACTTAGGGACAGACGCAGTCAGTGACTTTTATCCGTAAACCCAACAACAACGAAATACAGTGGGAACATGTGGACTTCGTATAGAGCGACATACATACCAGACCAAATTCTCGTTATTATTATATCATTACCTCATCTGATCTGATCACTTGCTGTACCAACACCAACCATTTCCCCGATAATTGAAATTCTAGATGGCTTTCTCTTTTCTTTAGAATCAAGTCAAGAATCTGGCACACACACACGTACATCTTGAATGAATTCAATTCATTGGTGCTATTGCTGATTTAGGAATGTATAAGATATTATCAATCTATTTATATGGTTCTAAAACGACGAGGTTTAGTCCCTTAATATTGACCCGCGGGTCCTGTTTGGCTTTAATCGGTTTAGCAATATAAACCATTGCTTTGCACGAAAGATCTTTAATGAAAGTTATTGTTAGTTAATTATCACAGAGCTTGAACCTGAAAACCAAAATAAAAACTGGAATTTAAAAAAAATCATCGTCTCAATCCCAATAAAACCCTCAGTTGATTATCATGTTCTTACTTAATCACTTTTTCATGTGTTCTGTTTATTTATATTTAGTCAAATTTTGGTGTTACCTTCTGAAGATTAGTTATGCACTGACTTAGAGTTGAGTTAATGCATAGAGTTATGAAAACAATTGGCGTTGATTAACTAGTAACTTGTATGGATTCAATTGGAGCGAGTGACTACAGGGTACACGAAGTTAAATAGAAATGGTTGACTAGCAGCAGAACAAAGTTACAAAATACATGGACAGCAATTTACAAAGGTTGTTCAAGGGATTCGTTTCGCTTGAATTTCTCGTGCATTGTTCACTTTGTTCTTTCGAGAAATGGAGCAAGAAAGATTATTGGATTGGAGCAAGGTCTGGAACAAAGTAAAGTGACTTTCGTTGTGAAAAACAACCGTAGGCAGCCTAAACTAGGCAATTATTTATACAATGATGCTCGAGGTACACCTGTTCTCTTCTGTTTCACGTACTCGCTTTAATTGAAAAACAAAACCATTGAAATACCATGAAATGTTCTAACACCACTGGTGATAAGACCCACGTTCTGGAAGGACAAGATTCAAATGAACAACCATGTCGAAATTTGGAATACCAATAACTATGCGACACAGTCTGTTTAGTATAATAGTGAGTCTGTTGGATAGAATAGGCTTCTGGGTGATGATGTCCAGATAACGATGAACAGATCTCCTCACATAAGAATGAAACATAAATGACCTCGATGAAAGCAGTTTTGGCGATACAATCTTATAACAGAAGCAGCCGAGCACCACGACCCACCACTGTCAGATCACCGGTTCCGTGAATAGTTTACATTCACGTAAATTTTGTCCTCGTACAAATGTATAGGAAGAAAACTTGAATACTGTACCGTAAGAAATAATAATGTGCTAAGGAATAATAAGGTAAAAAATCAATAAAGAGACGGATGGGAGATAACATTTTAAGAGATGAAATGAATATTGCATGACCCCTAACACTCATTGACTCATTCTAAATAATGTCAATTCAGTGGAGAAAGTGGTCAATGCACCTAAAGGTATACAGTGGTCAGACAAAAGGAATTGAATGTGGGTACATAAAACTGGATGGGTTCCAGGTTGATTGTTAAACTATATCTGCTCCTCGTTTCGCCAGAGTTATGTAGTTTTAAAAAAAACAGTCATGTTTCCTTTAGACCAGCATGCAAGGGAGGGTAGATTGAATTATGCTCCACATCTTGATCGTAACACAACATCCTCCAACAAAATTGTATGTAAAAATATGTAAACGATAAAGTTATGAAAGGCAAAGGTTGAATAACATTATACAATTTCTTCCTCTGCTCATTACCGAATTCGTTCTGTACTCACTTTGTTTCCTCATGATACATAGAACCTTTTGTCGGTGTACAGATACTTTAGCGTAGTGTAACAACAATACGATAACGAACCAAACGATGATATTGATCTCGTCAAAAAATTCTAAATGAAGCTGTATCATATGCTATAACTCTAAATAGCTGGATGATACAGAATATCAAGTTACTACCATGACCATGAACGTAATCCCCTCTGGCCACTGGATCGAAGTGATAAGCACAATGAAAATGGTATCACTTTAAGGCAACCCGAGTAAATTTCAAACTACGCCACATGAATTTGGTTAGCGGAAATTGGAAATTTGAGTTTGGTGACCTGTTTTAGCTGTTCCAAGTCAAACCGACCCGCAAAACCGTATTGAGCTAAGCCATGAACCGAATGTCCGGTTTTATGTTTATTCTCAGGAAATGGAAGGCAAACTCAATATTGTTAATCCTTTTATTGGAGGGCAATATGTCATTTAAAGGAGCA
>JAAXNX010001354.1:0-18398 GCA_036491905.1 Folsomia manolachei
AAGTAAAAAGTGTCAGCAATAAAGATTGGACTTGGCTGCTTACTATCTATAATGGTCTTAATATAAATTTTCACTACCTCGCCACCCTCAATTCAACAACATAAGCTCATAAGTTGTAATTGGGATTCATTATTCATGAGATTGAGCGTTTAATTGGATGAGCAGATGTGTTGTTTTTTGTGGGACCATCCTTATTCCGACACCACAGCCACGTGCAATCCAATCCAGATTGTGAAGAAATCCCTACAAATTGTGATGTCCTTTCCTTTCACGGGAGGAAAGAATAGAAAAGAAATGAAACATGAGTAATGATTCAGTTGGGATGGTTTAATGGAATGTTGACACTTGTGATCACACCACAGTATCAGATGCCCTTATTCGACTTATTCCCCTCTTGTTGGAGGATTCGGATGAGAGGAGTGATCTAGTCTGGAGAACCCTCAAGGGAATTCTCAGTCAACCTTCTCTCCTCGGAGCATGTTTCCCTTTCGGTTTCAGCATAATCATTTCTGGAGTTGGGCCAGTTAGTGTGAGTAGTCTCACTATTTTTTTTACTTCTCATTTTCAATTACCAAATTAAATTAAACAATGTCACACTTGACCAACTATGAATGATGGTCATCGCCGTTTGATGTTATTCTCACATTTCTAGGAAATACTCGTAGGTATAGATTTAGACTGTCAAGATGTGCGCTTCCGTGTAAAAAAGAGGGCTTTTGTAAAATTTGGAAAATGTTGATATAATGCTGCTTTAAGTTGTTACTGGTAAAATGCTATTTTAATTTGCAATAGATAGCATCAAGCAAAAAGAGTTGGTTTGAAGAACGAAAGGAACTCTTGAAGTAATTGATGTGGTGTGTGGACAAAAGATGCCTGGGATTGGTCGTGTGCCGGAACTCTGCTCATTCGGAGGGAAGGGTGAATTAACTGGAATGTGGGTGGCAGGTGGTTGGTGCCCGTATAATCCCAAAAGATTCGGAACTGCCTCCGTAGCCACCTGCAACTTGCAATGAAGCCCACCGAAGAAAGTGGCTCTAATTTAAAACTTTCTCCGCTTTCATTCATTCAAGAAATGTTTGCCAATTGAACACCATCCATCGATTGGATTGGATCTTGTAATATTTTGTGTCTAGCATACACTTTTCAGATCAGATCCCGTCTAAAGCGTTAAGAATTCGGGCAGAGTTCCTACCATAAATCTGGACAAAATTTTACTTATGCATTTAAATGCTAGAATTTGGCCGGGTGTGAATGTGATGCCCGGTACATTTCTGACCCATGGGAAATGAAAATGGTTTGAACTGGGAATATCTAAGCCCCCCAATCCTGTACGGGAGGACTGTGATTTTATAGATTTTGGCTGCAACGCAACTTTATCATCGCTATCTGGTTATGGTGAAACAAATATTTTTTATTCCGTATAATAATGACATATTTATAATAGTAAGTACCATAGCAGAAAACCAAGACATTAATAATTTATATAAAGGTGATTAGATACAATTCATGCCAAGAAAGCAAACGATGACAAGATTACGGGGTGTTGTGCATGATATCCAAATAAAGCAACATTGGTTTACTTGGATAAAGTAAAGTTAAAATTTGAAACAGGACATTCTGGAAGAAGGCTATGTCGGGAATTCAAAATAACTTTGGTTTGATGATTCTCATCCAAAACCTTGGCTGAAACATGAAACAAGAATTTAACGAAATGAGCATTATCTGCATCAATTTCCTCCACTTCTTTGAAAATGGTGAATTCATTATTGTGGAATCGAACTAGTTGGACCCAATTGATGCTTCTCTTCCCTTCAATTTTAACCTGTCCGTTCTCCGTCATCTATATAAATGAAGGAAAAGTAAGTTGAGAATGTTCATAGCGCAATTCAACTCAAGCAAGCAAAATAATTGGAGAATTTTAAATACCTCAAAATCCATTATGTCATGAAAATAGCTTGTTTTATTCAATCTCCCATCAATCAAGTTGCTTGTGACTTTTGTTTCCAAATTAGTTCGATCCACTTTGAAGCTTACTTCTTGTTTACTGCTTCTTTCCTTGTCGTTCAAACACTCACTGTCCAATTGTCCGGTGAAAGTGTCTCGGAAATTGGGACATTGCGTAAATCCATCGGCTTTCACCGTTAGACTTTTCCACTCCTCATCATGTCCCGTAAAGGTTAACTGAACTTCCGTCGTCCTCTCTAACTTTCCTTTGTCCGTAACATTAGACTGGAATCATAATTAAAAACATATTTTAGCATGACCCGTTTCAGACTCAATCAAAAATCTCAACTGGCCCCCCGATCCGAAAAAATTAATGTATCTCTAATTTTACCGAGGTAATCCACTCCCACACATTCTTTCCCTTGAGTTTGTGGAGATGTATGTCTTTTTGAATGAGGATGTCAAAGGGGGTCATGAAAACTCCGGTAAAATGTTTATCAGATGTGATATGAAGTTCGGAGTCATGTTCATCCCCGTGTGTGAGTTGTGTGTCGACTTTTAGATCCTGCAAGGAAAATAATTTCGTTTTTTTTAAAATGAAGACTCAGGAAAGCAAAGTTGCAGCAAAAACCAACTACCCCTCAAAACTATCTAATTTATAAATTACCCAATTGAAGTTGAATGGAGTTTGTTCACCAGGAGGGTGAAAGTCCAGAGCCAAGTTGCTTTTAAGATATTTATCCTCACTACTTTCCAAAGTTTGGTTGACACTTGCAGTGTATGCTTTTCCGGTTTGATCTTCAAGTTTCATATTAGCAAAACTTTTTCCGTTCCAGTAATCTTCTGGAGCTTCAGCATGCATTTCGAATTTTGAGAGAAGTTCCTGTCCCTTTCCGGCCTTGTTTTGGGTGGTTTTGGATCTATCCAAACCATAATATATTAGTACAGTAATCTTTATAAAATAATATAATGTTTAGTACGTGTAATCAAGGACTCTCTTAGAACGATCAACAACGAGTTGAGACTCTGAGTTGAGTGTAAACTTATGCTTTTTGTCCTCGAATTGAAACTCAGATTTTTCTTTGAGCTCGGTTCCATCATCACTAACATCAGAGTCGAGAATCATTTCGAGATTGGCATTATTGTAGTTGTATTTAATGTCCATATGAATATGACAATTTTGTCCGTGTTGTGTGAGGTTCCAAGAAAATTCTCCGACTTCTTTGATGTCTCCCTTCACAATTAAACCCGAATTTTGATTAAAATCTGAAGAAATGTTAACTTTCTTCTCTCCTTCCGCATCCACAATTAGAGAGCTGTTGAAATCACCGTAATTTTCTTGAGAAAACAGTAATTTTGCACTGGAATTAAACATCTATTTAGTGAACCAGCTTCTGAAGTAATATGACAAGTAATATGGGTATTTCTGTCAACTTACGAAATTGGATGTTTAGTGAATGAATTTGGCTTAATATCCAAAGTCAAGTTGTTTGTGCGATTGTCCCCATCACCAGGCAGCATTTTAAATCCAGCACCCAAATCAAGTTCGTATTGATTTTTCAAATTCGTAATAATGAACTTATGTTTATCAAGTCGTTCCAAAGTCGGGCGATAATTATAAGAATTTTCAACAAGTTCCCCTTTAACAACTGACAATTCGTAGTTGTGTTGAAACTGGTAGATTCGATTATTCTGGCTTAGCTAATAAGTTTGAAAATAAGATTCACAAAGCATGTTAAAATTTCACGTATTTGTGTTTTCAGTGATTTTTGTCATTTTTTTACCATAGCAGAAAAGTGTGAACCATTAGGTGCGTAGTCAGATTGCAAGTCTCCGATTGTTTTGCCAAAAGGGTCAGACGTCCACTCAAAATGTTTGTTGAGCTTGTGGGAGGCATACTCGTAGCCTTCTGGATCAGGTGTAAATTTATAATCGCAGCTGCCTACGATTTAGAAATTATTCATTACTCTTGTATTGATTGGAATCTATCAACTTTGTAATCAAGTTTCATTGAATAAATGTTTCTCTGACCCTTAAAGTCCCCAAGAATTTGAAGAGGTCCTTCGAACTGGGCTTCGGCATTGATCGAACCTTCTTTGGGTTGATTGGCCGTGATCTTGATTAATTTTGTGGCTGGCTTAGATTCAGAGTCAGAATAATCCACACTCATGTCAAAATCGTATGGAATCATGGCTGGGAACTGGACAATTTCTGACCGATTCAAAGAAACGTGACCAGTATATTTCTTGGCGTTAAGCTCAGCCGTGACTGTAATATCTCTGGAGTCCCAGTTTCCGGCTAATAATGGCCAATAAACAATGAGTAATGAATAGTTCTTTAAAGTTATAAACAAATCTTACGGGTTTCTCCTGTTCCTTGATCAGATTTGATGGACATTTTAATTTGTCGATTAGTTTTCGATCCAGGGGTTGTTATTGCCATTTCATAGGTGGGCGTGAATTCAGCTCCGTCCGAAGTTATTTTAATGTCATATCCTTCCATTTCCGGATTTTCTTTTTGCACAGAACAGCTATACATCTTGGGGTAAGTTCCTCCAGTATCTTTCATTGCAACACGCTTTAAGACCCAATACTCTTTCAAAATTCCAACAATCGGAAAGTTGTGACCTGTTGATATTTTATGAACAGTGAAGACATGGATAAGATTCCAGTTAAATAAATGTATTCATAAAAAATTGACCCACTTCAAACTTTCTCCAACCATGTTATCCTTTTTGCCGTTATTCCTCAACTTTGTAGTTTTCCCTTGAATCTCTTCAAACCCAAATACATCAAAGGACAAATCTCGACTACTAATTATTTGACTTGGGAAATTAATCTTCAAATCTAAATCCAATTTAGGGCCATCCTTTGAAGAAATTGCAATTCCAAAATTTTGTTTCTGATCAACCTTTCCTTCCAATTGATAACCAGTATGGATCGGGGTATGAGCCCCAAGACTGATTGCTCCCTTAATTGTCGCAGCCGAATCCGCAAACATTGACATTTTATAGTCCAAAGTTTTATTGTCCGGAGTAGAACTGGATGACTCGGAACCGGAAGAAGGTGAAGCAAATCCAAACATTGAACTGAAATCCGAATCTCCGACCATTTCTAATTTAATTGTGTCGAAACTAACAGCTTGCAGATCAAGGGATAGTGGAAGACCGGAAATCGTGGGGAAGGTAAGCTCCTCATCCAGATATGAAGATGGTTGGATAAGATCCAAAATCATTCCAGGTGTGGCACCGGACAAAGTTTTTGTTATCGCAGTTTGAATTGTGCCATGTAGCGTATTCCAGATCAAGACCAACCGTGGTTCCTAAAACTCGGAAGTAAGAATCTTTGGCTCCGACTGCTTGATGAATGGTGCCCCAGTCTGCGGGTACCTCTTCACCTTGGAACATCATGGTCTTAATCAGTGACCTTTGTGACACTCCAACTTCCAAGAAATTGAAGGATGTTCCAAAAAGATCTAAGAAAATTTTAAACAATATAGATTTGAAAGTTCGATCTGATTTAACAAGATACTGATAGTCTACCTAAAGTAGTATTAAATGAGATGAATTCTGGTTGAGCCTGTCCTGGAATGAAAATGATTGAAGCGGACGCAGAAAATCCGTAATTCTCTTTGGGATTAAAATGCGAGTGCTCAATAAATTTTGAACTTCGGGATCGGTTGTGAACCGAGATGATGTTTTCAGGAACACTAACTCCACCCAAGATTGATTTAAGTTGGAGTTTAGAAGGACTAGAACTGGCTTGAATATTCCTGATGTGAGATCCAATGAAGCCAGCCACTTTGTGTGAAATAAAAACGAAGCATTGTTAATTACTTGTTTTTTTAATTAGATAAAACAAATTAAAATAATAAATGTGTTTTTGATTGACCCACCTGCTGAATCTGTCTGTCCAAGGATAGTTTGGATAGCGTCTAAATCCTTGACTGTGACACAAGTAGCAAGAGCCAGGTATGCATGGATCCGAACTTGGTCTGTTTTAGTTGAATCCACTAAAAATTTTCGAACCGTTTCTTTCAAACTAGACTGGCAAGGATCCCTTCGGAATGAGTCCATTGCTTGAATTTCCAACCAAATCGGAACTGCATTTTGAGCAATAATATTTTGAATGGCATCAATAGCCGATGGAGTAAGCGCATCCAAATTTCCGAGGGACTGTAGGGCTCCAAGAACTATTTCCTCTTCGGATTTTGCCATCTACAGATATTACAAGAATTTTGAAAATTATTATTGCAACTAGAACTTTTAACGTCACCGATTTAGATATATCATTTACGTTGGCGTGAGACGCAATGCTATCAACGAGTGCTTGATACTCCGGAACTTGGATACAGTCTGAATTTGTTAGTTTACAGAACTGGTGAGCAAGGCCGGATGCTCCCAAAAGAAGATGTTGTCCAAGGGAAAGAATTGCTTTTGAATTCTTTCATGGCGTCGAAATCTGTCCCAGACTCTCCAGTGGATTCCGGTTTTTTAATGCTGAAGGTATGCAATTATAAAGTGCCAGTAGAAATATTTGCATGTCCATTGTGAAACTTACCTCCAATTTTTCACCAATTCTGACAAAGACTGCAGCGATTTAACCCCCGGTGCAGAGGCAAAAGCAATATTCGCATAAAAATTGAGCAGAGTCGTAACATCTAGTTGACCTTTGTTTGCAGCGATGGCCACAACTCGGATAGCTTCATCAGTTGATACTTCTGCCAGGGCGTCGTAGAAAGCGTCCTTGTGGATTTCTTCACCAATGTACTCTACAAATAATTTTTATTAAATTATTTAAGCTATTTAAGTGCTCCCAAAATAAGTATTTACTCACCGGAAGTTGTAAATTGTTCCAAGTTAGAAACCCTTGCAGCTGCTTTCTTCAATTCGATATAAATTTCGGCCTTGTTGGAATCGTCCGACTTGTGAGATTGGAGCAACAACTCCTTAACTTTCTCCACTGCATTGTCTTCCATAAGTTTAGAATAGGATTTTGTAAAATTGTAGAATATTTGGGTTGGGATGACTAGTTTCTTCAGTTCTTCATCATTAATGTTGCTACTGACTTTTTCACTGAATTTTAAAACAGATACCAAACTCATTCCTGGATGTCCGTGACTTTGCTCGCTGCAAATAACATCGCTTAGAATATCATTCGACAGCGTTTGCGTACAGCGTACGTGGGTGTCGGGGCGAAGAAATCCAAAAATTGGTTTGTTCTATTTTATCAAAAAAATATATTAGCCCTAATTTGGAGTATCATCTATCAGTAGTATTATGGCAATAAAAAGGTTGGAGTTTTTCAAAGCTTACCGTGACAAGTGGAATTTGATAAGGAACGCCTTGAAAAATCAAATCTGATCCTTCACCTTGGCCGCATTTTTTTAAATGAGTCGTCTTAACGTAGCCTACGCCGATTATCATATAAACGGTCAATTTAATGCAATAGTTTTAAAACGACTCTCAACTTACTCTTATCAGTTTTTGTGTACTCAGTCACACAGCTACCAAATACGGAAGTCTACAAAGTCCAGAAAACGTTAGAAAGCATAAAATATTCATTAAAGAGAAATGCCATGACGTACCTCAATTTCTTTCTCTTTCTCAACATTTGCAAGACCTTGATTTTGAATCATGAAAAGGATTGTTTTCTTCAAATTAACCAACCAACTTGGATCCTCTGCATCAAAGAAAACATCCTGGATGACGGCATTGTTCATTGTAAACCTCAAAAAGGATTTTTCCAGCTCCGTTTTACCAGTCTCAGTCTGCATTTGTGTCAAATACTTTATATTATGATATGAGAAATTTGGTATTCAATTTTGCTCAGTAATTCTATTACCTCTTGACCGCCACCATTTGTTGGACGGCTAGAAATGATGGTGTCTTTGAGGGTGAGAATATATTCACATTCTGATAAAGGGGTCAAAATTGCAGTTCCGTTTATATGAACTACTGGCTTATTGGATTCTCTTGACTGGCGTTCGAAACCAAATGAGCCATACGCATGAACTCCATAGTTGTATGAATATGATTGTCCCACTTCATACTGTTTTTAACATACTTTTAGTAATTTGGCCATTTACAATAATTACAAAGTACTATTTTAAAACGGTTACCTTCAACACCCCATTATTCTGAAGACACTTTGTGGGCACGTCTGCAAAATTTTTAAGGGTCGTTTTCAGAACAATATTCATTCCCTATTATTTTGCGAATGCAATGAAGTACACTTATGCAATTATTTATGGTTTCCTTACCAGTGGCAGACGCTGAAGACAAAACTGACCCAACAAGAAAAATTATTATGGGTCCCTTCATTGCTAACCTTAAGATGAAGTATCTTTAATCCTTGTATAATAGTTCACTTAAAAGTTGAAACTGCTGCTGTCACCCAGGACGAGCAAATATTAATTTGCACTTGCTTCGTATATCCGCAGACAGTGCGGAACTAGTTGATTCTGTGGTCAGGGGTCAGATAGAGGTAAAACTGATGGCCGTGCATATAGGACATGCATGCACCGGAAGTCAAGTCAGTCAGTCAGTTGATGCTATTGTTGGAGCTTCGTTTATACTTAATCACGCAAAATGAGCCGGGATGAGTGTTTAAAATCATTTATAAATGGGCGGATTTAACTCCGTGAACAATGTTGTTATTCAATTGGTAATGGTACATCCTGAAATCATGATTTGCAGTCTTTTTCCACTCTAAACTGGATTCGTCATCAATTACATTGTAATGCTTCTTCTCCTCATTATAATGACAATTGAGTTGCGTGTCTGGAGTCAAATGGAATTATGGCGTGTTCTCTCTGAATTATGGTCTCAAATGTTGACGTGATTGATTTTAAGAAACGATACAAATTGTAGAAAAGTTGACGTCGCATTAGTAATCAAAAGATGACAACCAATACGAGAGTCACTGCATGACTCAGATATCAATGTCATATTGCATTTGTTCGGAATATTGACAACGTATATTCAAACGTCCAGTTTCCACCCGATGGTATGAAAATGAATGTATTGAAATACATGAATGAGCACATTTCGTGTGTCATGACACGACTAAGTCGTGTGCAAAAAATTTGTCCACAATAATATTTGTAATCTGCGACATCAAGCATAAAATCATGCGAATCAGTATTTTGGATGGAGACTTCTAAAGGTCATCAGAGCACCGTCTACAACTTATGAAGAAGCTCAAACACAAAACTTGCATAAACTGTCGCACAAAATTAATGTTTTTCAATTTTATTTTTTCAAATAAGTAAATAACTTATTCAACAATCTCTAATAATGACAGGTATTGCGTATTTCGTTAGCCAGTAATGATATGAATAGCACAATAATATACGTATAATACATCGGTTTAACAAAAATTCAAGGTTAGGTATATTTAAATCACAGGTTTTGTTGCAAAAATAAATTAGTTGTTGCCTACAACACACGTAGAACTCCTCAGGTACAAATTGAAATGCACATCGGTGATGAGAGTAGCACGGATACATAGATAATCCAAACACTACTTTTTGGATATTGAGATGAACGCCATAAAGAAGAGCAACGAGCCTGTTAAACAGCATAAATTTAAGCACTCATTACCAATGTGTAATCTACTTTAATTTTTAAATTAGCATATACATACTCATTAAAAGTGAGCCCGGGTAAAGCATAATTAAAGCTGATCTGTAAGTTAATGCTTTAGTTAGCGGAGAAACAAGGACGGGAACATTTCCTCCAAAATTGTTGATGATGAATAAAGCCACAGCCATTCCCAATGACCTTATCGACGAAGGGAGAAGTTCGACTAAAATCGCAAACACCACTCCATACCACATTTCGGCTGCAACAATATGCATTTTAAAAATGTTAAGCCAGTCTCTTTTTGCATAAATATTCAAAATGTTGACTCACCAAAAAAATAACCAATCAGCAATGAGAAAAATGACAAAGGTGGATCAAACCACAGTGTTCCCAAAGCGAATGGGAATGACAAAAACTGGAACACAATAAAAAAAACAGTGTAAATCTTCTGACGATAAAGTATCCGGCAAATCAGTCAAATCGGAATATACCTGACTACCAGCAAGGACTAGAGCTCTAGCCGAAAGACCTAGTTTTGACACAAGTCTATCCGACAGATACCCTCCAAATATGACCCCAATGCTTCCACCAAATATAGTTATCCATGTCAGCCACCAACTTGCATTAAAGTCAGGATAATATGTCTGGTAGTAAAGCGCTGAATTGTATCCCCATGTATAGCCAGCTATTATTAATGAACATCAAGTTCAAAGAGGTCAATTAATCATCTAATGCGTTCTGAGCCGATATTCATTGATTATTATTACCAGCTTGTCGAATACAGGCTCCAATGCCAAGTAGCATAACTGGGGGGTCAAAACAGCATTTCCACAAAGAAAATGGTATTTTTCGCCCTACTCTTGGCGTTTTAACAATATCCTGCCCAATAAGTACGTGGGCTTCGCTTGTTTCATACTCAATGACGTCCTCTTGATCATCCTCATTGTCGAACTCTTCCAATGCGACACGCAACTTTTGCGTTTTCGTCGGCGGACAAGGACCGGTTGCGTGACAATGGTGAAAATTCTTCTCTTTTCCTTTATGTGTTCTGGGAGGATCCACTCCCGTCAAAAGCATCAAACCGCACAAGAAGATTCCTGGTATACCACAAACTAAAAATGCTCCACGCCATCCCTGCACATCGGAAGCAAAACCCAACAAATAAATTAGTTTACAAATTCAGACTTGAGCCAAATATGTATATCTTTTTACCTGAGTAAAAATGTGGAGGTCAGTTGCAATTTTGCCAATGGCATTACTTAAACCGCCTCCTAAATAAATCCCCCAATGAAAGAATGACATAGCAAGCGCTCTATTTTTTTCGGGAAATGCATCGAAAATCATTCCTGGTACAATAGGGCCTATGCCAGCCACCCTGCATCCCAAATAAAGAATACATAATCAAAGTCTTGTGTGGAATTCCTCATTGATACAAAATTAATTGTTAAGAAAAGTAGTATACGATTCGAATAAATCTTTACCCAGCAGCTAGAACCATCCTCAAAAGTATAAGATGCCAGAACTCTGTGGCAAAAGCTGTCAAACTCATTGCCAAGCTAAAAATGCAACTGGATAAAATCAGGAGATTAATCCTGTTGAATTGGTCAGCAGCAAGTCCCCATAAAATAGAAGTAGTGGTAAACACGGCCATAAAACTAGGCCCTGCCAGCAACTGGTAATCCAAACCTAGTCCGGTATAGTCCCAGATACAATTGATATGTCCTCCTTCTCCAGAAATTATGTTTCGACATCTGTAAATCAAACCAAACGTCATCCATTGCATATTCAAATTGTAGCATACTGCATAAAAAATATTTAGACTACTAATTACGTGTCGTTGGACGTGGCGACACTGCACAGCTCCAATGTGGCGTTGGTATGTGGGAGTGGTACGCAAGCCTGATCTCCATAATGGACATCCCTCGCCACATATTTACTGACCACGGACAAGAGAAAATGACTTAAGGCAGCGACCAAATGAAGTGCAGCGACAAGGAATAAGAGCCAGTTGCTTGTACCGTAGAATGAAGTGGAACGACCTTGACCCTGCCCTTCGGTCGCCATTACTTTTAACGGCTGGCCACGCTGTTAACCTGAGATTGGTTGGTGTCAACTCTGGGGAAGCAATTTTCCCGTCATTGCCTTGTTGCGGTGTGTCCGATAACGTTAGAATCTTCTGTCATCGAAGAAACCCTTCTGAACTTCAAACGGCCATTAAATGATTTTTTGGCCAGATTCCTGCTTCTACAAATTTGACCCAAATACAAATTATTCGTAATACAATTGTAATGTAAACGAAATTTACCACTCAAATCCGATTGATCCACATAGCTAACGGGATTTGGTTTGTTCCGACTATATCTACTACTTGTATTCAAGGAGTAATTGTTGACTGTTTAGTTAATAAAGTAGTGTGCTACAAATTACAATTTGGAGTAGATTAACGGAGATAAAACCTTGAATGGAGAATTATAATATTTGAAAAATTCACAGCAACCAAATCAGCCAGATGGATTGTAAAGTGAACGAGTTAATTCTACGAGGTGGGTAAAGACTAAAGGATTACATAACGGGATCAATCCCTGTACACGCTAATATTTGGTTCAATGGTATGTGTTATGTACATGTGCAATTTGTTTGAATACTAGCTATTTTATTTATGGCAGGAATTAGTACTGATAAATGCTGTTTTATAATTTTTAAACCATGTTGGTTTACACTGTATGATCCATCCTTTTTACTAAAACTTTGCTTATTTGCATTACATTTCAGAGCATTAGCTGGGCTGGCTGTCTACAAATCATTGTTCAAGTTGAGAATTGTCAACACTTATTTGTATTAATTTACATTCATTTTAAAGTATTAGCCGATAATCGATACGAGTAAAGTTTTGTGTGTCTAATATCATTAAATTTATGTAGCTAACCTTACGAGATATTACATTTCTCAATGTTGAACAAGGCGTCACCTGCGTGAACTGTATGAATAAATACCCTTTTGGCGTAACTGGTCCCGACATGCAAACGAAACAATACAAGTTTATTAACAAATGATCGCATTCTATTTTGTATTTTTTATTTAATACTTCAAAAAGTTTATATGTTAACTAAATGTCAATCACACAATTTTCAGTCTCTTTCTCAACACTTATCATCCAAGAATCGCCGCATATCCCGCTTCGTCATAAGGGTCACGGTGTGTGACTTGTTGTCGTTGGGGTTGATGATATTGTGTCACAGGGAAGTTTCCGCCTCCTACTCTCCGTCGATTGGATTGGTTGTAATTCAACTGATTTTGAAGTTGTTGAATATATCTTGAGGCTTGATGCCACCAAGGAAAACTTCCAGTCTGCCCGTGCACACGTTGTGGATATCTTGGCCTGTACGGTTGTGGATACCAGTTTAATTGTCGAAGTTCACGCGAACTTGGGCTCAAATCACTAATTTTATCAGAAATGTTAATAGAATGTAATGTCCCATTGGTTGACGTAAGCTGTGTCGTTAAAAACATAAAACAAAGTAATATATAAATTGCAAAATTTAACGTATCATGTTGAGACTTCATTTCCGTTTTTTGGAAATTATAACCCACAAATAACGGCTGGTGCAGTCTATGGAATGACATTTTCTGTTTTTTTATCTGGTTATATACCTCCGGAATAGTCAATAAAGATCTACAGTACCTCAACCATTAATTTGTTTTCAAATTACAAAGATCTAGGTGACCGGGATAGCATATATACATAATGCCAGTTTTCTTAATTGACATATTTTCATTTTGGAATTCCAATACACAATTCTGCACAAATGTATTCAGTGCTAATTCTGCCAATGATTGGTCACCGTAAGAAGCTACTTTGTAAAATATGCGATTCATTGCATCCTGTCCGCCTGTCCGGTTACTAAACTGTTTAAGCCACTTGAATCAGGTTGACATTTGTTCTAACGCAACTTCTGCATATCACTGACAGGACAATACGCATCAGGTTTTTCATGAAAATGGAAGAAACTCTGTGATAAATGCTTTGCTCGTGAATTTATGAAAACTTCATCAATTTAGGGTAAGATTATCATCTCTTCGGCATTCTACTTTCCATCCAACAGCGATTTATGCAATCCTGCGTCTTTATGAGAAATTTACAAGGGTTCTAGGTTAAAAATCCCATTTTCGGAAGATGATCTTCCCAGTGATTTTGTAGTATACTGGTATTTGCGACTGCATGAAGAAATAATTTTCCGACTCGCACGACATTTCCTTTACTTATATTCCATTCTAATGTCGAGTACATAATATTGTTGTGTTCTAATTTAATGTTTCAAACTGTAGGTCTCCTAGACCAGCCTCTATAAGCTCCATAACCAAAGGGACTGACGTAAAATGGAACAGTGTACTCGGAATTGGCGTCTTCTGTTTTCTCAAATATTGCTTCCACATAAGGATAAAAACTAGACATGTTCCTCTCTTCGAAGTATGGTCTTGTGTAAAATGCGATTCGGTAAATTCCAGCTCCAAACTGAGATGTTGTCAGGTTAAAGTCCGCACCTCCTCGGAGACCCGTAATTCTGAAAAGATGATAAAATTATTGATACAAATTTTGACGGTGAGTTTTTCGATGTGCAATTCGAAAAAAAAAACTTGCCCTCTGACAATCAAATCCCACTGCAAGTCGTTATCTTGATATACATCTGTTTTCCGATACAACTCAGCGACAACGTCTGGCATCTAGGAATTTTATAACCATAAGGTATTTGTTTAAATCGAATAAAATCTAAGATACTATTTTATAGTAAATTTTAACCCCAATTCCTGTATTAGTGTCCTTAATCCCAAAATAAACTTTGGCTGCTTCTTCTTGTTCCGGTTGCTGTAAGTGATGTGAAATACGAAACTTTACATTTACATTAGATTTAAGATTCAATTGTCGCCGTGGTAGGCAGACCCTGACTTAAAATACATACCAATCCGAATACTGTGAACAACCCAAGCATTGATATAGTGACCCCGAGAAAGAGAAGGACAAACGTAAATTTGGCCATGGTGGACAAAAATGATAATTTTGCTTAAAATTGTCGAAGAACGGAAATTTTTCAGACGTTCTCTAGCTATTAATTCCTCTTCGAAAATGCGACTACTGCGAGTTACTAAATTTTATAACTTTGGAAAATGTTTGCACAATTTATGTATGAAGATTTGAACTCTAAATTAAGCAAGAGCATTTAGACCTTGAAATCATTTCAATGATGATGCACATTATCAAATTAGCATGTATTATAATTACAATTAACAATTAAATTTTAGTCTTGATGAATAATTGCAGATGCCAATTTTAATATAAAAAAATCAACTCGAGATTTATCTCGATTCAAGGTGAAACCATATTTTTTGTGATCCTTAAACAAGCAGATGCGAGAAGCAAAATTATTTTAGCTTGACTAAACGATCTCAATCATTTTCAGTTTCAGTTCAAACTTTGAAGGAACTGCGAAATTAGCTCACGTTAACCATGTTTTCCGGAAACTACATTTTGTTCACGTTTGGGGTTAGCGTCCTTTTTCTTGCCAGTTTTACTCGGGCGCAATATCCGGTACTTTTCTAACATTTTTATTATTTACATTTGCAAATTCTATACTTCACCAACATCCTAAATTGGCTTTTTAAAAATGAATTACAGACAGATCCACAACCCTTAAATATCCACATCCTGGATAGTGAATCCGGTGGAGAAGCGGCCAACATGTCATGCCATCTATTCAAATTAGCTTTGGGAGGAGAGTTTCATCACTTATCTACACAGTGTGTGAAAATTTTTAAACTTGACATTTTAATTTCGTACATGAAATGTAAACGACGTATTTTAGAGTCACCGACGAGTCCGGTCGGATTCTTGAGTTTTTACCGGCTGAATCCTCAACTCCGGGAACTTATCGGATACGATGTGATTCAAAAGACTACTTTGCTGCCCAAGGGTTGACGACATTTTTCCCTTATCTTCAGGCCACCTTCGACGTTCTTGACTCCAGAAGGGATTATCATGTTGTATGGCTCCTGAGTGCGCATGGGTTTAATTCTCACCGGGGAACATAAAATAAATGAATATTTACTTGATACAAGCATAATGTCATGTGAAATAAATCGGAGTCGTCAACATTGCTGGGTTTATAGACTATTTGCTATTGCATCAAAGAGTTAGCGTAACTTTTCATAATCGATGATAATGAAATATTGACTAAGCGCCACCTACGGAAATAAAGCTATGTAGGTTAGAAGTTTATCGTGAAAGTAAAGTCTACCATACGCAACCATCAATTTTCGCAGCATTACTGAAGCTTATCCATCTGATTGTAATAAGAATAGTATCGGCTCAAAATGAATCATTCCATTACAATTAAAACTATCCTATTATATCTAAAGGCGGAAGTGTAGAACTAGATTTATTTTAATTTTATCTATTCCATCCAATTTTGATTTGACCTGGCAGACACCACTAGCAAAGACACCGTTTGTGTCAAACAGAAGTTTTGTATTACCAGAGGGGTCAGAGCATCTACAAAATTGCTCCCAAATTCCACCCGCAAAGGTCGCAGAGACCTCTTGATTTGTCTCACCTCCCTCTTGCCTCTTATAAAATTCGCATTTTTGCAAAACTGGGAAATCCATCCTTTGCTGAGAGTATTAACTTGTGCCGCCCCACCAAAGACAACCAAATTAAAGAGAAGGGTATCCACATACACACCCAAATACAATGGGAGTGACGTCAGTGGGATCTTATTATGCAGATGAATGACCGAGAAACAACACGCAACTTGAAGGGCAGGCAGAGATATTGCGACAATGGGAAAAATCCTTTTCCTAACGACGTCATTCAACAGTTTTTCCAACACTTGAAGCTCTCGATATTTAGCGAATCCCCTGATTTGAAAGGCAGCCGCACGATTTGTCGCCATAACCAGATAGGCGATCCCTGTAAGTAAGCCCACCACATCGTAGAATAGTCCACCAACCAATATTTGTGTGAGGAGAACGCCTTCTAGTGACGCCAATGTGAGACGGAGTCCCATTTGTGGCAGAGTTAGTGAGGTCATTAGAATTTGACATTGGTTTGAAGGAAGAAGCATCGATCCAAGAAGGGGAGGCTGGCAGGGAGAGATTACAAGAACTAGGAGGAAGACTCCAACCGGAAGGAGGAAACAGGTGATGTATGCAAGGTCAAGAAATATTTTCAAGAGCTTGATCAACGCCCGGTTTGGCGTGTCTGATTAAAAAAACATGGAATAATTAAAAACTTCAAAATTACTCTATTGCGTAAATTGCTAACCATCCACTATTTTTCGAGACGTCATGCAATTCATGAGTGTAAGAATGGCGAAATCCGGCTCCCATTCCCACCACAGCGTGACCAGAATAGAGTAGAGGGTCGTAAAAAACAAGGATTGTGTCTTTTCTATCGTTCCCATTCTCTTTACCAGTATAGAACCCCACTGGAGGAGGACATAGGTGACGTTCAGAATTAGAAAGAACCTCACGAGCTTCTGTCGCTGTTTTGAGTGGAGGGAGAGGCTTAGGGCGGAAGCGTCCCATTTGTAGAAAAGACACTGAAACCAGGCTCCGATAGCTGTTTGACGTTTTACTTTTAGCACTACAATCTTCCTCATGGTCAACTCCATTGTTTTTCTAATTCACAAAATTTTCAGGTCGGGAAATTTGCAATGATTTAACAAAAGTATTTGTGAAAATAGAAATGTATCTGAACAGTGTTCGTGAAAGAAGTAGTTGGTCTCAGTCTGCGGAAGGTGGTTTGAGTGTATTTACCAATGAAACCAGGAAATGAAGCACGGTGTTTGCAATCAGTCACTTAATTTTGTCCACTTCGATAGGTATTGGGTCCTTGATGTCTGTCAAAACGGAAATGCTTATGTCTTAAAATAGATTTTAATCGCACCTGGAATGAAGCATATTTGAAGATTACTATCCATATGACAAAGCTCAAATTGCAAAATACATAACATTGCAAGCATACTCGCATAACGTCGATTACTCTATCAAATAAATGTAAATATAAATGTGTCTATATAAAGTTCATCATGGCCAGGTTCTGCAATTTATCTGAGTCGTACTCTGTGCTATAAGCTTTACAACGATTCGTGGTGCAGATATCATTTCGGGAGTTTTGCGATACAACAAACGAATTAATTAAATCCTAAGTAGTACTTCATATCAGAAGATACAATCTTTTATGGGTTTGTAATTTAATGTTCAAGGGCGACTTTCAAAAAATCGAAATTATTTCCGCAGTTGACGAGGGGATAAGGTATAAGTAAATTGAATAGTATATCCGATTTCGGTGTCCTGACAAATCTAATTGATAAATATTTTAATCGAATTCTCAATTTTAATTTGGAAGTGCGGATAAGTGACCAGTTTCATGCCTACCCGATCTCTAAAATTCTTTGCAATTTTAACAGGGATTCACTGATCATTGTAATCCATGCCAAGAAGTGGAAGTTTTTTCGATCAAAAATGAACACTAAAATTCGTATGTATTTTAACCTGGAAAACCTTGTACAAAGTTTTTCTATCACATCTCTGTGTTTTAAAAAATGAGGTCGTTTCGAAAATCCAATGTCAGTTGAAGGCAGAGGGTAATGCAAGTGAACAAAAATTACGGATAATCAACTTATTTTGAAACTGATAATTTCTGAAACAAATATATGTGAAGCCTTCGTCGATACGACAAAGTAGAAATGCTCAGAAAGAAATATGAATAATTAAACAGTCTTTTTAAGACTGGGTTAAGAAAGTCATATGGAAACAAATTTTTATGTCGAGTTGTGTTCGAAAATGCTTCATATTTAAAGAACGGGTGCACCAA
>JAAXNX010001355.1:0-18394 GCA_036491905.1 Folsomia manolachei
CCTCACCTAAGAAAAAGTTGTGTTTAGTTTCCTCCCGGGAGAGAATGTACTAAAAGGAACGAGGAGGTTTCTAATTTAATTAGCTACCGAACAAGTGGTACGAGGGCACAGTTATTTTAGGAAGAATAATGACATGACGTTCTCTCTGTAGGTATGTCATTGTCATGGACATGAAAAAGGCACTTTTTTTACTATGGAGCAGTTCAGACTTTTTTAGAGTTATGTAATATGGCAATATGGTTAAGGCTTTGTTTGACGTGGTATACATTCATCTTTTCGTCCTAACTTATTTTGACACTAGAACTAGCACAATTGACTTTCCAGTCTTGTTTGCCAAAGGAATAACAATAGCCATGAAAATAATGGGGTCTGGGCGTCAATAACTGTTACAAGGAGTCATTTTGAACTGTTTAACCAAGTCACTAGTATACATAATGTAGGAAGCATTTCGTACAAAAAGCGGTAACTTATTTACCACAACTAAACCCACTTTGGTAAAGTGGTAAGTTAGTTGGTCCTATTTAAATGTTGCTAACTTTTTCTTTCTCCGAGGTAGATGTTTGTCCCGGAGATTGAGTTGTATTTGGACTGTTTCCATTCCCTTCGAAAGAATTGTCAAGGGAAGAAAGCTGGAAAAGGGGGTTGAAAAAGTAATTAGATTATCGGTATAAATTTGGAATGCAATTATTCGAGTGATTCGAAATACCTGGCCAAGAGAGTCGGAACGGTGGGGAAACACACAGAGGTCCAAAGGACAGAGGAGCTCTTCATTGGCGTAGTCGGTATTTGTCCGTTTCCTCCGAAGTGGGAATTGACTCTTTTTTACAATCTGGGTAAAAAATATGTGATTAAGAAAACTAGTTGTCACTAATCCCCTTGATATGAAGAACTCAAAATAAAACTTTGCTTTACCTTAACTTTCGTGGTGGGATTGATAGGAATAAAATCGGAAGCAAGTTCAGCTGCCCTCTTCTCTCCGACGATACTCTTACCCACCAGTTCGTTAATTAGGAGGCAGAGATGTCTCCGAAGAAGGGTCTTATTGGCAGGGATAGAAAGCAGGGTTGCCATTAGTTCCGCATTGAATCGTGTCTCAAAAATTATGAGGGCACCATGAACCCCAGATCCGCGTAGGTTTGGAGCATATTCCGCCAAATCTATCGCCCTCAACCATTCCATGACGCGATGATTTGTCCAAGATGCGATTTGCAGGCTGCCTCCGATTCCTCCGGATGAGGAACCATCCGATGAGCCGTAGTCACCACTTCCATTGCTTCCGTTATTATTTCCTAGTCGTCCTAATTGTTGGTTGTCTCCATTATTGGTGGTAGATGTTCCACGAAGGCCTGGAGTTGGACCACCTCGACGAACAAGGCAATCGGGATGGAATTTCTGAATTCGGAGGATTTGTATTCCTCTCTTAATGCTGGCGTGGTGGAGGAGGGAAGTTACCTTGAAGAAAATGTAGATGATTAAAGAACAAAATTTATATTAAGGAATTCCAATAATTTCCAAAAAAATACCTTCAGAGACACCAAATCCTCCGCGGTAAGATAGTTGAGAACCCGTCCATCCACCCGGGCATCGGAGAAGGTCTCTTTATACTGCGGAAGACCAACGTCATCCAGCCAACGGATGACCCACTGGTAATCAAGTCGACCGGCGACATCCTCTTCCCCAGGATTTTTATAAGATTGGAGAGCAAGAATCAATTTCTTTTTGTGGAGATGGTTCTGAAATTAAAAAAAAATATAACGGAGGTTAATATAACAATCCGCGAAATACTATTGTTTTGCAAATTTGAATACATATTAAATATTTACCTTGATCCCCAACTCTTTCTCCAACTCATGGGGCGAGGCATCCAACAATTGTTGCCCTGTCTTAACCCAACGTTTCATGTCTCCTGCGTACATTCCTAGGCCGATACAATTCAGCCATCGTCCCACAGCTTCAGAGTCCCAGGATGTTATTGGACCTTCCGGCCTGAAAACAAGAAAAATATTAGTTAATCTCTGAAAGAATGAATTTTTTGAATTGCTCACATTTTTACAGGACTCGGTTCCTTCGTGGCTGCCCAACCAAGCCGTGGCGCAGCTGTGGCTCGAACCCCACCCCGAATAAAGGACGAAGGGAGTGGCAACTGGGATCCTTCGGCCGGAGCGATCTGATCACTATCCAATCCTCCGGAATTACTTCGACGTAATTTCCCTAAAATCCGCATAATTCCGCGAGACTTGTGACCTCCCTTCTCCTTATTCGAGGTCAGTGGTGGAGCAAGGGATAGAGGAAGGACTTTATTATTTGCGGAAATGTTTCCAGCCGATTTGTTTCGTTCCCAGTCATTTTTATCAACTGCAAAGTTTCAAAGGAACGTGTCACAAGTTTTGAATTTCAAAAGTTTATAAAAAATGCAGGGTCTACATAATCAACAAATAAAATCATGCAAAATAATAAATTGCAATACACAACAAAATTATATAACAACGAATGCATCACACAAAGCGTCCAAAAGTTATTTGGTTAATCATTCAATTTTCATGCCTTGCAAAATAAAATCATTGACATTTCTTTGGCATTTCCAATCAATAACTACAAACTCTTGCTCACAACAAAAATCGGACTATTTGTCTAAATCGAACCTAAATTTGGAGTGGACGTACTCCGACAACTTTTCCTATCATCCCACCTCTTAATCTGTCCCTTTTGGTCGTCTCCATTTGCACAAGCCCCCGAAACCACAGAGTTATTTACATTATTTTCACCCAAACAATTCTCCCCAGAATCAATACAAAAACCCCGAAAATCCCCACAAAACACGGACATTTGATTATTCGGATGCTGACCCTGTTTTCGGGGAAGACTCGGATAAAATGTGTTACAGTGATGGGAAGGGTCGTGCCTGGGGGATTTCACACCACGCTGCAAACTTCTGAAATAATTTGGTCTGGGTGCAGGTGCAGGTGAGAGATTATTACCATTGTTGTAGTGTGCGATGACATTAATGTTTCCACTGGAGAAGGAGTTGCTCTTTGCAGCGCCATTGTTGCCTCCAGAAGCGTTCATGATTTTGGGGTATGCTTCCGGGGAAAGTTGGAAATTCGTGGAGGAAAGTTGGGAAGAATGTGGAGAACGTCTTGGGACGGTGCCACCAAATGCGGAACTGTCCACGCGACGATATGCATTTGCGGGTGGAGTCTGCGGAAATAGGGTTGTTAATATATTGCGCAATTTTTTTTAATTAGTCCGGATTTTACCCGAGTTCTTTGTGGTATTTGCTGGAGTTGGAGTGAAATTCCGTGAGGATAATGTTGCTCATTTCCAGCACTTCCTAGCCGAATCCGTCTATCTCCCGAGGCACCGTCTTGTTGGGAACGAGACGGAGAACCGGATCGGAGGGAGGATAACGCCCCATTGAGCAGGGGGACGGGTGGTTTGTCCCAAATTCTGGGCGAGGGTGAAGAACACCGACCCGCACCATCGATGTAGGATAAGTTGCTCAATGAATTACCACCGCCACCAAATTTTTCTTTGAGTTCATAATTTTCTCGTTCCAGGCTTGCTTGTTTTAGACGGAGACCCGACATTTCGGTGAGGAGCTCCATTTTTTGGGTTTCTAGAGTTGATCTGGAAAATTGAAACGTTAGAGAGATGGCTACATTTTTAAGAGGAGAAGAGAAAGTTTTTACCTTGTAAGCAATTCCCGTTGTAAGGATTCTTCCGTGTTTTCCAAAACATTTTTCTTGTCATCCAGTAACTTTTCGAGGTCCTGAATCTTTCCGGTTTGTGCGTCTATTTGATCCGATAACACGGATACTTGGAGGTGCAGCGTTTCCTTGTCTGATTCCAGTCGAAGAAGTCTTTCCTCGTAATCCAGGCCGAGGAGGGATCCCTGCAAGGTAAAAAGCAACTGAGTTAATTAATATTGTCAAATTTTGATTCGATTTTTTTTTCATAAGATCAGGAGTCAAAAATATATAGAATGTTAAATTTTCCAAAATATCTACTCCATCAAAACGCAACGCTTTACTCACCCCCAGGCCATCTTTAGTCCGACCACCATTTTCCTTCTCCAAACAGCAAACACAAAGACCATGATGGACACTACTTGCAGAAGTCAGCCCACTTCTGCCAACCGACCTTGGAAAAGTAGATCCCTGCAAGGTAAAAAGCAACTGAGTTAATTAATATTGTCAAATTTTGATTCGAATTTTTTTTTCATAATTTAAAAGCAGAAAAGATCAGGAGTCAAAAATATATAGAATGTTAAATTTTCCAAAATATCTACTCCATCAAAACGCAACGCTTTACTCACCCCCAGGCCATCTCTGGTACTAGTCCGACCACCATTTTCCTTCTCCAAACAGCAAACACAAAGACCATGATGGACACTACTTGCAGAAGTCAGCCCACTTCTGCCAACCGACCTTGGAAAAGTTTTTGAAGAACAGGACTGACAAAATGAACCAAACTCCCCACCATTAACCGCACCCAGTCCCAAATTCAACCCGGGACAATACGACGACGACATGCTGCCACCGGATAGACCTGAGTCTAAAAATCCTACCGGACTAGTTGGTCTACTAAAGAACATGTGCGCATTATAGGCAGCATTGTAGGCGGCATTGTAAGCCGCGTTATAAGCGACGGAAGAAGTGTCCGCAAAATTAGGAGGAGTCGGATGATAAGACGAATGTCGGTTTGTAGAATNAGTTGGTCTACTAAAGAACATGTGCGCATTATAGGCAGCATTGTAGGCGGCATTGTAAGCCGCGTTATAAGCGACGGAAGAAGTGTCCGCAAAATTAGGAGGAGTCGGATGATAAGACGAATGTCGGTTTGTAGAATGTGAGCTTGGTCCGGGTGACACGGGGTCACGGTCGTGTTGCAGAATTTCCTGAGGTTCAATCGGCTCTCTTTGACCCTGACTCCAGAGATGTTTATTACGACAATGTTTCGTCGGCATAGAAGTGCTTTTGAATGCCGATGATTTAGAGGATGTACCCGTTGCCCGTCCCAGGAGGGAAGAAAAATCAATGGGTCCTTGATTATGAGAGAGAAACGAGTTAATATCAAACGCCACGGGTGAAGCGGCTCCTAGGCGAGAACGTTCCCGGTCTGGGAGAGAATTCGCGTATTTCTTCAGAGCGGACCGAGGTTTACCAGAACTGCTTCGGCTTCCGTGAGAGACACCAGTGAGGGCTGTGAAATCTTCTAGAGTCAGAGTGACCGAGGATGGGTGTTGTTTTCGAGAAGGACTTTTCAACCTTGCTTTAGATCCTATGGTGAGAGAAGCTCGGATTGGCTTTGAGGGCGAGGCACCAGAATTACTGGGCTTTTCTGGACAAATTGGTGGAAGAGAGGTTGTCCCGGATTTAGAGGAAGTAGGCACAGAGTTTGCTGCTTCCTGCGGCAGAGATGGATTTGGATATTGAGGAGCTGAATGCGGAAATTGGGTTCTTGACTCCAAGACCGGAGAAAAGTCCGGAGGATGGTGGAACTGGACAATTATTTCGTGCGTCGGGACTGAGGGCTCGGAAAGTTGGTTTGATTGGAACAGTTGCAGTTTTATCTTTTGCAGATTGCAGGGATTTTGAGAGGTTGATGAGACGCTGTAATTTGTCTATGTCTCCATTGGGGTCAGAATTGGAGTTATTTGTGCCATTACTGGATCCTCCAGTTGAGGTGGGTGTAATGCTTTCCGGCATTTTGGGTTCTGTCACAATTTTATCGTTTAAGCGTTGTGAATTGTCCAATGCAGTGGCAGAACCCAGTCACGTGCCTTTTAAGGCTTAACTTAAAATATATCGATATTTGGACAGTGGCCAAGCATATTTAACAAAATAATTAGAAATGGCATAACCTCCAAATTGTTTTAAGCCAGCCCTCAACCTGTTTTTCTTATTTCAAATAGGATAAGCCAAAAATTGGCAGGCAAATTAAAGGCGAAACTGACAGCGTCGACTCTAATCGTATAAGTTTTTAATTTAACACAATTTAACTTGATGTACTGTCCCGAAATTTACAACCGTCCTGAATTAACAGACAGCAGACCAAGTTCCGCTGTTACTGTGACTATTTAAGCGAGTAAACTAATGCCACTGGCACCTGTACCACTCTTTCAGAACAAAACGACTCTGCTCCAAGTTTCCCTTGTGTCGGTAAAGTCGTTAGAATTTTGTTATGTTCTTCCTCAAATTCCGTTTATTTAAGATCTCACTCAAGCAACTGTTTCCCCAAGAATTGTTTGTTTTGTCAAAAAACTTCAAAGAAAGGAAAAATGTAGCAATCTTCAGCCGTTTGTCTCGGAGCTAAGAATTCTGTCGGACAGATTCTTCAAAGTATTAAGACAAGACTTTAACACGCTTTGAGAATGAATTTATGCCGATCCCCTCTATAAATAAGACGAAGCTTGATGAACTTTAAAAGACTTTGGAGAGGGTACAAACAGGGAAAATGTGATGGGAATGAAAAAAACGAAGCTTTTGAATTTATACAACATTACCGTCCAGAAGCTTTGTATGCCAAAAGTTTGCATTGTTGCAATTAACGGACATTCACTGTCTACCCATCATAAAATATGATTGTTCCTTTTTCTCTGCTTTAAATATCAGTAAAGCATGTGAGATCTTGGTTTTGACTTTGTTTTCCTTGCCAAAATTTCAACACTCTGAAAAACGAGATCGAGAACTTGAGATGAAACAAGATGAAAAAAATTGTGGATTACTCGTACGAAGCTAACCCACGCCTACATACCCTGTAACTGTGAGTATGGTGAAGTTTCAAGTTTGAACTGAAGTTACCCTTAGCCAAATCTCCCGGAAGTGTGTTGCCAAAACCCGGATCTCGCCAATTTTCAAACACATTGCCTGTCAGTTTGCCATCCTCCAGAATTCAGGGAAAGACACAACATGCCAAACCTAATCATGTCAAAATCAATGCAGTTGCAGACAACAAATTGTCGCGAATGCCAATGTTCTCAGATGGTCAACACATTTTAAGTAACACGTTTTTAAAGACTGGGTTCCGCCATTGCTGCAAAATGCATTAATTTTGCGTTACTTTTTGCAAATTTGAATTCATATGACGGCATCTTCTGAAGGCCGTAATTATTATTTTTCATTTCCAAAGTATCCTCTTCACAACTTGTCGTGTCTCCACTGCTGATTGTTTCCAACTCGTCTAAATCCTCTTCATCCCCACCGGAAGAGTTCATGTTGGAATTTCCAGTACAAGGGGACAGATTGTTATTTTCGTCGTCTTATTAAAATAGAGAAAATGTAGTGATTAGCAATTCTACCCACCTGCTGCGAAGATGTGTGTTTAACAATCAGCTATTTATTGTCGCAATTTTAAAAATTGGACACAACTTTGTAATTCAAAACAACTGTTAAACATTCATCTCGCAGCAGGTTTTGGGTGAAATTCCTATCTTTTGTTCCGTTTCTGTGTCTTCCTCATCCGAGGCATTGCGACAGAGGCGTTCATTCCGTTCAAATTCCGTTCTTTCCAGTAAATCTTCATAATCTTCAACGACAAACAAGGGTTCATAACCTGGGCTGTATTTGGGACTGCCTAGTTTTTCATCCCGATTCAAAACTTGTTCAATTTTGGCTGTGAAATCCATTATAAAAACGTTTCACAGTTTCGTTGACAGCGTGACAGTTGACATCCAGGAAGTGCATTGGCTTTGAATATCACGAGTAAAATTTAAATTTGAACGGTTTCTTGTTACCGTCACTCAAATGTCTGATTGGAGTTGAGTTGAAATTGAAAACCGGGCCGGAAATTCCAATCAATGTAATTTTTGTGGTTATTCGGCAATATCCTGGCTTTGAGAGGGATTCTTGCAGTTATTTCTTATTCCAGAATGCTAAACTAATTTAAATCCTTTCACCGAAATGATATTAAGCCACCACAGTTTGCAATGTCATGCATTTTTTCGCCTAATTTTCACTTCTTGTAGATTTACGACAATGTTCTGTCCTCCTCCTTTGTGAATCCAACGCAAATGAGTTGCGTCCAATTACAATTAAATCACAGTTCACCACACCACACAATCTTTTGAGAGGGATTCTTGCAGTTATTTCTTATTCCAGAATGCTAAACTAATTTAAATCCTTTCACCGAAATGATATTAAGCCACCACAGTTTGTAATGTCATAAATTTTTTCGCCTAATTTTCACTTCTTGTAGTACTAGATTTACGACAATGTTCTGTCCTCCTCTTTGTGAATCCAACGCAAATGAGTTGTGTCCAATTACAATTAAATCACAGTTTACCACCCACCACACCACACAATCTTTTGCTCACTGTTTGACTTCAAAAATCCATCCGGAGCCACAGTCACAGCCACTGCTTGGCGAACTGTCAAACTTATACAAACCAGAAATCTGGGAATTTTGTGAAAAAAACGACTCCCAGATGCAGCGTCTGGTCGTTTTAACTGGCACCCACCTACTCCCAAGTCAAACTCGGAACAACGCCGGAAACTAGTCTGCTTTTATTGTTCCTCTGAACTCGGAATAAACTACTAAAATCCACTGAAACTCCGACAGAAATCCATGTTTTGGTAAGTGAACAATTACAGATTAACAGATTAGATCCGGCTTCTGTAAAACAATTGCTAAACCAAGACTTTTTGTTGGCTCAAGATTTTTATGTCGAGTCTAATTTAACTTGCCACGGTTCATGAATAATGTTGGGTGGGATATTAAATCCGACCGATAGAACACAAATCCAGTACTGAATTGTGCATGGAAGTCAAGAAAATAGGGAGTCGAGAGGCCAAGATAGAAGTTTACATTAAAAAACTCTAGAGAAACGAGCTAAGAATAACTTGAAGACATCCAGATCATGGTATGAATTCAATCTTGCTGCCATATACCAACTCAAGCTTTTTTAATGGAAAATCAAATTCTGTCTTGGGTATTGTAACATATCCGTCTTACTCATAATACGGGGACACGGATGGATGAGTATCTTAAAAAAGTCGTATTGATTCCTTCAAGTTGAAGGTTTCAATTGGATTCGATTCGGATAGAGTTGCATGGAAATTGATTGATTCCACGTAAACAGTGGGATTTAAAAATAAATTTGGACCATCATCTAAACTCAAGAATGGGATCTACTTGGAATTTCAGGACCAATAAAGACTTGAGTAAGACAGTGACGAGGAATTGAGAGTCTCAATTTGAGACGAGTTTAGTTTGTAAGAATTGTGTGGTGTGGTTACAATTTATGGGGTTGTTTGACGTCAATAATGAATGTCTCTGCCAGATTGGGGATGGTCTTTATTGTATTGGGTGGGAAACCTTGAGATGGAACTCAGTTTCATAAATACTAGTAACACGATAGCTTAATATGCACTTCCGTTTCGGAATTCATTTCGTTTACATAAGCATGAAAAAGAAACAACTGCTCTTAGTTACCTAGATGGAAAGAAGGAGTTGAAACACCATATTTTAAATGTAAACATTTGTTTTAAAGACGTGTCACTGATACATATTGCTGAATCTTTGGATAGCATCTGATTTTGATTGTAGACTTCATTTTTCACAGAAATAATTCTCTACTTTTGGCAATGATTAGGAAACCTTTTCCGAGTTCAGGGCTGTTTTTTGCAGTCTAATGATCATGAGAAATGCAATGCATCACTAGAGTTTGTCCAATTTTTGGAAATTGCAACAAAAAGCGGAGTCTCAGTGCAATACCAACCAAAACTGCATAATCGGGTATACCAGTAGCAAGAGTATATGAAATGAGACCAAGAATTTGGTGTTAATGTAAATGTCAAGTGGTATTTGGTAACGATATGTGGATGCATGTAATGGTGAATACCAATTTTTTGCGTGAAATCTATCCCCCACTATTTTTTGTGTCGTTAAACCAACTCTTGCTTAGATCGTTGGGAACGTGGATGGGAATTCCATTGCATTTTTGAGCAGTTGAGTTGAAACAGATTTATTACTTCACGTGCTGCTCGAGATTTACGTTTAAGGAAAGAATGAAGCTAACTAAGCAACCCCCGATAATGAACTGGAGACTTATAGACCCGATAACGTGGTTGAGAGTATATTTGGATTCGTAGAGAGTAAGAAGCATTCCCTCATTTCTCATCAACTAATCCGTCATATTTTTCAGCAGGAGACATTCAACGCACTGCTGAAAAAATGTTGCCAACCGCTTCAAACCATGTTCCAGGCGTTTCGAAACGTTCCTAGGTTTGAAGACTTATATCATGGAAAATATGTAGTTGGCTACACGGTTAATGTTTCTACTGCAATTGCACACCTTGCTTTAAGAAAATCTTCACCCATTCCTCCTAAGCTCTGACACCAACTAATCCCAAAAAAGTAAGGATAATATAAAACGTGTTTCTCATCATTCATTCATGACAAAACGGCACCGGCTGCAAAATATGCAGATCACTCACTAGTCAGTCATGCCTTGTTAATTAACTCACTCATCCACAAACACTCCACTCCAGAGCCTGTCATGTCAACTGAAGGAAACAGGTGCATCATGCAAAAGTTCCAATTTTTTAACAATTTACCTTCAAGGACCCAAAACTCCTGGAACGAAACTCGCCAGGAACCGGCCAAACCCTGGGAAGGCTGGAGGAGTGGTCGTAATATGGCGAAAAAGCCATCGGTTTAAATCCACCTTCTCCAGGTCCATAGTAATATACGGGATTATTGTATCCGGGACAGGGATGTTGATAAGGATAAGATGTCTGGTGCCGGGACGTTGGGCCATTGCCGTGATAAAAGACATTGTTATACTCTTCATGGTCCATTTTAAGTCGGTCATAAATAGAGTCGAGGCTTGTCGACATGGTATTGTTCATCATGCTCACAGGCTTCGGAGGTAGTGGGGGAGGAGTGCGACGTGGATTGTCATATTTGGATGATGGATATTGCAAATTATTACAGTTCAAAGGTTGAGCATTGTTGTAAACATGATTATGGTTGGGTTGAGGTGAATACGGCAAATTCGGAGTTGCCTGGTTTTGAGCAGGAGAAAGTTCCCGAATTTTGTAGCAGGTATTTGACACTTGTGACTGCCCCAAGTTTTGGTAGGGTGAAGGACATCTGGCCCCCGGAGTGGGGGTATTTGGTCGACTGTTCACCGGGGTCAAGGCTTCTTCATTGACGAGTTGAAGAAGATTTGTGGTTTGTTGAAACTGGGCAGCATCCATCGACCTTGCTTTGGCGTATTCTACTCCGTCGTTCCGATCTCCGGAGGGGGCGTGGTGGCCGAGGACTTAGAAGTGGGGCTACTATACCGCCTGGGATGGATTGGGGAGGGATATAATTGTCCTGGATAGGTTTGGCGGGTGGAACAGGCTTGGAGGATGAGGTATTGTTCCCGTTGTATCTGTCTCCGATAAAGTTTTCTTGTCTCAACATTTCATTAAGGGATGTAAGAAAGTCCCACTCGTGTCCATTTGTGGAAGAATCGAGATTCGAAGTTGTTTTTGAACCTCGATAAGGCAGAGGTCGACTACGCCTGAGTAATAGTTCCTCCTGTGTTTTCTGACCCGTTCTCCTTGCCCAACAAAGGTTTATTGTTGGGCGTCTCTTGTTTAATCTGGGTTGGTCTCGTGTTACAATAAACTTGTCCCCAATTGTCACCCCCATTGGACAGTGACACCTTTTGTGGGTGGTCGGATGTTGCTATTACGACACCATTTGGTCTTTGAGCACTGTTCCTCCCTTGACCTTGATCTCGACCCGAAAGAAGTTTTGGCCTTTCCTGTTCCCCATTAACGTTAACGGCGGCATGAAAACTTTTAGAAAACCAGGAATCCACTAATTCTCTCTTTTCACTCCGTGCCCTCACCGACCTGTCCACACCTCCGGAAAGATATCGGTTCGTTGATCTTATCATCATCTGTCCCACTGCCACTCCCACTCCGACCCTTGTCCCGGGTGGTGATGGGCTTATCTCTTTTTGGCACATTTTCATACAATCCTCCTCCACTATCTGGTAATTCAATAGCATTGTCTGAGAGATTTGCATTTCTGTTATTCCGCCTCCAACTCATTATAAGATTGATAACACTTTTACAACGGGACACACAAAAAACTTCGCCAAGATTTACGAGCTTTATCCTCAATTCTGGAGCTTGTTATAAATTCGCATAATGAGACATGAGAATTTTGAATGGTGAAACTTTTTGCATTAAAATAACTGCCAAGATCTATAACTTATCTTAATAGGTGCAGAATTGAGTCTTTTATCTTAGTCACATTTCCGCGTGGAACAGATGGTCCACTTGAAGCAATCAGAGTGACAATTATTTATTATTTTAGACCATTTTACTACCACGTTGAGAACCAATTAAATATTTGTAGAACAAGAGTAGACCATGCATTAGGTTAGATTGTCCAATAACGAGCACATTTGCACTTGTCTTGCGGAATGAAAACGTGCAAACTGTAACCACACCAGGCAACGAACCAACTAAATATTTAGCCAAGTCTGTACATTGGAAGAAGTCAACATCGAGAAAAAGTTGCCCGGATAATGAGTGCTTCGTGGTTGTACTCCACTCGTAATAAGTGGATATCCGTACGGTACACATTTCTCGGAAGGAAGACTTCCTTAGGAAGTGGCAGGAAGAAAATGAAAAAAAGGAAGTATGAGGTTTTACAAGGAGACAACTTTGTGGATGGATATATGTCCTGCCCAGATTTAGAAGTTTATGTGGGAGGTGACACGGGAGCTTGGTCACAATATTTACAGAGTTTTAATAAGATTCTGTCCAATTTTATGAGATGCCACAAAGTCATGAGACTTCTTTAGCTGGGAAGGTCTTGTAAGGAGTCAACTGACGACTCGTTAGTGGCGTGAATGACTGACCAAACATGATCCGGACACAAACTGGACAGTTCAAACGGCAAGAAGGCGAAAATTACCCCCCAGGGTTCATATAAATCCTGTAATCCTTAACGTTAAATCCAACTATTCGCCACGAAAGAGTAGTAAATGGTGGGCAATTCACTTCTTCTGATAAGCTTATTTTGGCAGCTAGAGATACATGTTTAAGTAAAAGAAAGTAATCCGGCGTGCCCTTGTAAAAATAGGATGAGACAGGCAAGAACATTCCCAGTTTCACATTTATCTTGCTCCGTCTCTAAGACAGAGCAATGCAAGTATCTGCTGAAATGCTTAATTTTATCCTTTATGAGTTTGTTTGCCCTTTCAATCAAAATTGAAGGATTGGACGAAAAAATTTGGTAAGTTTTTGTCGTGGGATGGAAGTCACTAGTTGCATTACAACAGTTCCTGGCTCCAGCTTATTTTTGAAATGCCGTAAAATATGATTTACATTTTCAGTAGGTTTCGAACATTTCCAATATTCTCGTCATTTTATTAGTCAAACTTTTAAATCCCATTTAAAAAAGTGTTGACTGGATTTCTTTTATCATAAGCAACACTTCAAACCAAAACTTTAGACACATCTCCGCATCAACGACGTGACGAAATGACGACCATGGTTTGAATCCGAATTGTACTCGATCCATAGCATAACGAACGCCAACGACATTTAGTTTTGTAATGAGGATCGAAAACCCCGGCCTCCGTTGGCAGTTGAACACAAAACTGTCTCGAATTTCGATTTATCTTAATTGACTAAAACTCGTGAACAAGAAGATGAAAGAATTGGCAGAGTGAAGAGTACAATAAAACATTAGGATCACAAGCAAATTTACCAACCTGAAGTAGAGCGTTAACTTTTTGGCACCAGGAGGAAAGAAAAATTTGATCGTCCGGGTTGAGGTCGAGAAGTTGACCACGAACAAAGTCCCAATCACTGCAAATCCGGCGGATGAATGGGACCAAATGTTCTGAAACGAGATATCCAAACAAAATTCAATTTAGTTGATCCCCATCCAATCGAGACGTATATTTTTTGGAGGGTGGATTTATGGTGGAAATTGTTAAGCCAATTTCTTAATATATCAAAAAGCAGTCACGTCAAACTGCGTGATTAATTTGACTCTTAAACTTGGCATTGTACTGAACCTGACTTGTTCAGAGTTTTTGGCAATGGCATTAAAAAATGCGAATTCTATCTTGAGTGATTTTTCACACAAGAAGAGATAAAGTAATGGAGTGAAAAATGGCTGGCGTTTATTTATCCGGGTCTGAAACACATATTTGGCAAAATATTGACTACCCGAAACCGGGTAATCAAGAATGAAAAGTTTTACTTACCCTGGTTTTTTAACACGGATAGCGGATCTTTGGTCATCTTTAACTCGCGTCGTAATGATCCCATTTTAATTTGTTTTAATTTGTTACAAGACAGTAAAGGTCTTAGTTATAGGCACGTGGTTGAACTTATTGGCTTTGTTTCAGCAACATTTTATTATTCAGTCAGACTTGAGTATCACAAACATTTTGGTAACTTATTGTAATTGAATTGTAATTTCTCGTAAAATAAATCTGCAACTTCTTTTTTGCACGGGTACAGATAATTTAGCAAATGTTGGCCATATTATAATATGACTAATCTCACCCTCATTACAAGGCACTAGTGAGTAAGTATGAATTCTGGTCAGTCAATTGTTATTACAGAACTGAACTAATTATTATTCTTGAAATTAGCAGCCGTTAACAAAGTACAAGGAAATTGAATTGTGCAAAATAAAACAATGGATATAATCGCCTTGAGAAAACAGTTTCCAGTACCCAACAATCCTACCAGTAAGGGATGATGAAAAAACCGAAATTCGGTTAAAGGGGAAGGCAAGGCAAAAGGGATGAAATGAAATGAAATAGGGATTTCCTGGAGATGATGATGATGGAGAGGGAGATAGATATAGTCAAAAAGTGAGTTACTTTGTAAGTGCCAATGCCGAAACTTCTCATTATAATGTGTTTCCACTATAGCTCATTTACCCGTCCATCCATCCAGTTTATTTACATTACTACACAGCTAACATAACCAAACCAAACCATTCTTATAAGGAAAGGGTTTCATGATTCATGAATGAGGAAAGAAGAGCATATATGGGATAAAATAAATGTTATGGTGGTCTACTCTTAAATAACTCTTTAACAGGATGCCTATGCTAAACTTTAAACAAATGAACTACTCTGTTATACCTCATGCAGCTAAAAATGCAATTGGGAGCATTATTCATGATCTGGCTGGAGTTTTGGTATGAATGCATGCAAATTTTTAGTGGATTACTACTGGTTTGTTAGAGGAACACTTTGCAAGAACAATTTGGCAAGGGTGACATGCTATATTAATATATAATGCTAAAATACATTACACTAGTATGCAGTGATGTAATTAAATGAATGGATGGCTCAAAATTCTGGATTATTTTTAAGAACAAGTGTAATTTACTACAAGTTTGAATCCAACGCTTTATACAAAACAAGTAGTATTCTAATGTATAACTTGCATTTCAGTTGTTAACAGTAAAACAAATAACGTTAGAATCAAAGGGTCATTATATTTCATCCTGCATAAAATGTAAGATATTATTATCTGAATTGTCAAAAAGTGAGTGTCTCAGAGAGAGAAATTGGCAGGAAAAATTGCAGTCGGTCAATAAGAAATAACTTAAATATCAAGAATTGAATAGTATATTCGTGTAGAATTACAAAAAAACAAATAAAGCAGGAGATGTGATAGACTATCAATAATCTGGAATTGTTCCATTATGGGCGTACTGTTCCAAGTCAGCTTTACATCCCGGCACGGTTTCCAAACAAATTCTTCGAAGTTCAGAACCTTCAGCAGAACCTTCAGGAGTATTATTCACCTTCTTATAAAAGCGCAGCATCCCAGTTTTCCATAATTGAAGTTCCACTCGGTAGGAACATAGTATGAAGGGAAGGCCACGTTGATGCAAACAATCACAAGAAAGCAGGCAATCAGTATTCCGGCACAAACTTTGCGAGCAATAACGGCCGCCCGCTTGGTAGGATTTTCAAATTTTTTCAGGACCATGATGGAAACCAAAAATCCTGCCACGGCACCTCCAACATGGCCTGCATGGCTGACCTAAAACAAAACAACAATCAGTACAAATTTTATGACAATTTAATAAATCACCCATTTGGTTCGATACGTTATACGTAGTTCGCGAGCAGTGTTCACTCACTTTTACTTTTAATCCCGTCTCGACTTCTTTTTGTAGTAAACTATTCACAATGATAAAGATAATGAAAAAAAACAGAAAAAACAACCAGCAGCACTTGTCTTTCAATACATTCCAGTTCTGGGAGAACAAATCAAAAGTTAATTAGAAATAATGATGGGAAGCCGAACATTACATTAAATCATACAATAAACCAAAATGATATTACCAAGATGATGGTCGCAAAATGAAGAGCCCGTGGTTTGCGGCAGAGGATCCAATAGAAGCCGATGTGGGGGTCCAAACAGATATAAGCAAGGAACCTCCAATCACGGATGCGACATAGATCACAGCAATTCTTTTCCTGCAATGAACGAGTTCCACGACGACGCCAAACATGAGTTGGTAACCAACATTAATCCACAAATGAGTAGATCTATAAGTGTAAAAAAGTGGGTTACTATACTGTTGAATCCAAAATTAAGTTTAAAGGACTTACGAACCGTGCGCAAACATTAAGGTAAAAAATCTCCAGATTTCATGTCTACGGGCAGGATCATATCCCAGTAACAACAGAAGAGGGGTTGCACCGAAGACGTAGAATAGTCCAACCTGGATTCAATATAGTATTTACATGTACATGTAAAAATGTCTTGCACGACATTGACTATATTTTCACCTGAATCAATAACATGTTAACAATGAAAAAAGAAAATCGGTATTCCCTTTTCAATCCAACGAGTCCGACAGGTTTTGGATTAGCATCTTCAATAGCGACGGTGGTTTGGGGAAGAGGTGGAGTTTTTGACCGCTCCTCCATCTGAATAATGTCGCCCTCTGGTCTGGATCGCCATCCAACCGCCGACAGTAGCTTGGACTTTGAGATCTCCATCTTAATGCAACTCTGCATAAGTATAACATTAACAAATTTCAAGTTATTTACGAATTTTATGTTGATTATTCAATTTTATCGTAAAAATTACAACATCAATTTGAAGGGATAGTCTCGAGTTGTGAATTAGTTAAATCATTGCGGACAACGTTTGTCCGACAAGACAAAGAGTAAATACTTTATCTCCATCAAATGACACAAAACTAAAGTATTGAGACAATAATTTGTTGAAGATAAGTAAAAGAAGGACGTAAGGTCTCCTTAGACCTTGAGTCAGAAATATACATACTTCCGCAGAATCCTGTTTTTTACTCAACCCTTCCCAAGTTCCCTGGATTGCTGGTTAAACTACTTTTATTTGTCTTTCACCTAGAACTAACACTTTCGTTGACTCTGAATCTTACCTAAAGGCCTATCTACATTGGTTGCTTAAAATTTTTGTCGGGAAAGACTCGTCTTCTCAAAATACTTCATTCCTTATGTATATGAGCCGAGACAAAGAGTGAAGCTCTTTGTTCCAACTCAAGCTTACTCTAAAATGCATAACGCCAACACTTCGCCCCTTAAAACATAAGAAAGATTGAAATGGGTTATACTTTCTAGAATTTATAATTTAGTCTATTCGCACTTCACCTCTAAAAGCCAGATTGAAATGGCGAAAAAGAAAACAATTTTTATACTGTAATTCAGTAGTCAAGGGTTTAATATTGATAATTGCTAAGTACTAAAACTAAATTTGCCCATATCACTTATACATAAACTGTGCAATATCTGCGGCCTGCGTACGCAAAATGCAAGTTTTGGAGGTCTGGACTACACGGGTCTGTGATGGGAATTAAGTGTCTGGGCATGTCGACACGGAGTTTTTAGAGGTGGTCATAATTAATAACAATTCAATGTAAATCTTATTTATTCCCTCAAATCAGGACATGGAATTTGGGTGGATGATCGACCATGGATCAGTCATTTCCTGGCAAGTCATAGGAAATCGGAATTTGTTCGAAAACTTACGAAATAAATTGTAGCAAACTTGCAATCAACTACTGTATTTACTAATTACTAATGATGTGCTGGAGTTCTTGGGTGGTTTGTACCCTCCTGAGTCGTATAAATTGCTTAATATTTGAATGATGCCCATTTTTTGAGCTCTGGTTTAAATTAATCTCGTACCCAGATAAGATAAGGCTTGAAAATCATGCTGAAACAAAAGGTGGTCAATTAGTCTGATCTGACAACTAGTACTCTGACAACTAGTACTCTGATAATCATCACAGATGTACGAGGGGCATTCAAAAAGTACTTGCCCTGAGGTCGGAACCGTTGAGTTAGGGAGTTGAAACTTCATGAATTTAAAGAACAAACGATTCTCTCCGAAATTATGAAATTTCAACA
>JAAXNX010001356.1:0-18390 GCA_036491905.1 Folsomia manolachei
AAGAAGAAGATTTGTTGTTGATGGTGGATAAATAATCAGTAACTGATCTGATTATTGACTTTGAGTCATCTAAGGAAAACTGAACCATCCAAAATTCTTTCACTAGAGGACTTGAATGAAATACTGAGTGCCTCTTGGAGATTTTGAAAAAAATCTGAAAATCTAACGTTATGAAGAAAAGTTAGATCGTTGATAAGCTCAGGGTTGAGCTTGGGAGGTGGAGGACCGTTTTCCATTTAAAATGAAACTTGTTAAATGACCAAGACTGGACTTTGATGGGTTGAAATGATGCTGAATCCAAAATATGACGGCCAATTCCGGCTGTCCAATCAGTTTGAGACGATTCTTGGTCTTGGTCAGGGATTAATGTCTGCAATCACTTGAGTTGTGGATGATTTTGATTGGAACGAGCAACACTTTAATTACTTAACCACTCCAAAAACTTTTCCACGCACGGACAGTAAATTTTGGTTGTTTGGTCGAGAAATTGTAATCTTGCTTTTGTTTTGTGTTGTGCAGAGTTAAAATGTTTATTTGTCAGTGGGAGATGGTTAAACGGCGATAAAGATGGATGTCTTTATTGAATGAATTGATTTCAATTTTTGTTTGTGTAAAGGAAGGATTGAAGGATGGAAAAATTTATATTTCCAAATCACACAGTGTCCAATAATAAGCAAGTAATCTGCAATCCAATCGGACTGACGCTGAATCCAACAACGCTAACCCAACGAGGTCTCAAGTGAGAACTGGCCTGGCTTCAATTTCGGGAATAGTTTTAAAGGTAGTCAATGCGAAATTAGACGAATAATTTGGTTGGTGTCAATAGAGCAAATTACGTAATGGAATCTGATTTGAGAGAATATTAATGAGCGTCGTTTAACAAGCAACTAGTCGAGCTGACTGACCAAGTACGAAAGATGTTGAATTACATGGATGGGACTCAAATTTATCCACAAATTAAGAAGCCATGAAATGAAGGAAGGAATTAAGGTGTCCAAATTCAAGGGTTCAAAGTTCGAAGTTGGATGTCACAAGTGTTAAGTTATACAAAAATCCATGGTTGACCAGATCATGGCTTCATTTATTTCTTAGTTTTGTGTCCATACATTATTCCTTAACTCGATTTATGTAAGTGCGAGTACAGTGAATTACTTGAAGCTGTAATATATGTGCATAGAACGTCTGTAAAACAAAAATTGTATCGAATTTCATTTTCCAGTTAAACGCACGGTTCGAGTGTCATTGATTCAGAACTTCGTCATTTGTGTTCCTTGAAACAATTAGTTACCCACATTCAGTCTCAATTATTAAAAACAACTACTTCAGCTTTCGTGTTATGCTAATAAAAAAAATCTTAGGTTTTGATGGAGTTATTACTTGTAGAGTGTGCTGAAATGTTCCATCGTATAAATGTTAGGTACAGGAGAATTAATGACAAATCCTGTTATGTTTTGAACGGCGACTCAATTTTTATATGACGTGCGATACTCGGCTATTAATTATAAACTTAACTTAAAAATAATGGCTGCCCAAAATGTCAAGCTGTGTATCGAGCAACATGTCAATTGTTTTAGTAATACGAAGATATCTTTGAATCAGCACTTTTACTCGACAAGGAAATGGATTTCCCGTATTGGCAAAGTACTCAATAAAGTAAAATGTTTACATTTAGATTTTGCAATTACTCGCACACTTCTTAAAGAAAGATTTGTTGCACATCATTGTAAAAAATACGAGTGCGTATCCCGCTACTGACGGAGCCAATAACTGGAGTAAACAAGAATTTTCTGGTAATTTTTGTTATGAAATGCATCATTTACAGATTTATACCGTCTCCGTCATTCAGTTCAACCCATTGACTCATTGAACTTGGTTTTAAATTAGATTAAACAAGACGCTTCGGGTTTTCCACCAGTTTTTCTCCGGAGTTATTATTTGAACTTTGGAATTTACTTGGAATTTTATTTTTCATTTGCACATAATCTTGTAATTGATTCATTTTTATCTCAATTATGAATGGGATAATTATGACTATCCTGAAATGTAGATATGGAAGAGTGTCCATTACTTGTGTAACTTCCTGTCAGTTACGGCGTCATGTGTCACTCCGAATCCGAAAAAAAGTTGATATTTTACATTTGTCAAATTCTTCCCAACCACAATGTTGTGTGTAGTCGACGTATGTACCCCCAGGTCAAGGAACGATCGGTCAATCCCCATTTTTTGTTCGGACTGAGGAATCGTCCAGTGACATGGACAAATCGAATAAAAAATCTGATCACAACACTTCTATTCATTCCCATGTTTGTAAAGTTGGCTTGTTTATTGACCAATCTACGCCATTGATCCTGCATCATTCGATTAGGTTGTGAACCCGAAATACAGTTTGTTCGTATTTGCCTTAATTAACAATACTTTCATTACTACAATTTTCATGAAACGCGTTATAAAACTTTGTAACCAAAACTAAATTGAAGCTTCGAATTCGATTCATAATCCATCTCAAAAGAGCTACATAACGCCCACGTGGCTTATCAAGAAACAGATCAGATCGTTGAATTAGGAATTAACTGCGAAGGAAAAGTATCATTGCCCAACCTTCAAAACTTATGATGCACGGAAAATTTTGCTACTGATTAGAACATGTTCGTTCTGGACAAACTAAAGAAATCTGTGTTCAAAGCTTTCACGTTTTTGATTCCGGATCAGAATGAGCATGAGGATAAAACTCTGATTTCAGATGACAGCGTTTTCTCGCTTGCTGAGACAAATCCAAATTAAAAAATCTTAGCATTGCCACAAAACTTGCCTTTTGGATGCGACATGATCCATGCAAATCGTGAATTTAAGTTTGCTGGGTTATCAAATCAAGCAAAAGTCAAAAACATAAAATATAAACATGCATAATCAATCTGTGGATATTTAGTCAGTCACTATCCGTTATCTTGTAACGAGTCTTGTATAAACTAATTCAGCTTGACAACTTGTGAAAAATAAAAACTGTGTATTTGCCATTTCTTTAGTTGGTGGATTATAAATAAAAATAGTCAAACCAAACAGGAAAGTGGGAAAAATAATGTCCAATGTCAAATAAATAATTATTGCGACTAGGATAAATTAACTTATAATCAAATCAAGCATAAATAGAATACATATTATGGAGGGTATTGCGTAATCTTAGTCCAGTTGGACAACTGGATGTTAAACAAGTTGCAATTCCTTATCAATCCAACAATTATAAACTGCTTTCCACCAAATCACGCCTACAAAACTCAATCTTGAAAATGTCTTACGTACTAGATTGCTGTGGTCCTACGTATTTAGAACTTCCGAACAACATATGTTTAGTTGCGAAACGAAATGAAGTCATCGGCATAATTTAACCTATGCTCTCTGCATGAATTTTATTGGAATACATTATTTTCAGTGCGTCAGTCCTCTTTTTTTTAGCAACGACTTGGCTTTGATCTGATGGAGAAAGCAAAAATAAAGACACATTTTAACTCGACTGGAAATGCTGTGGCAATTCTAATTCTTTTTATTGTGGGAATAAGAATCCCACACGATTTACATATTTATTCATTCATATTCCAGTCTTTGAATTCATTTCAGAGAACAATCCCAATCCAAACTTTTGCATCTAATCCCATCGGACATTAATAACTCCTGCAGCTCAGCATTTTCTGTAAAACTCGCGACTTTATCCACTTCAATTTCAACCTAGCTCGGAAAACCTTTGGGGAATCAAGTTTTAGTTTTATCCAGAACATGTCGAATACTGCCCACGCACAGGCAGAACCCATTCAGACATGCAGTCCGACTATCATCCATCCACTCGGAGAAAGTCCACCCGGACATTAACCTGAAACACAGCATATCACGCATAGCTCGTAAACCCTGAACTCCCAACGGGATCTTGTCATCCATTTATTGTGGAAATCCGTCTAATTTCTAAACATTAGAGAAAGTTCTGTATTCACAGAGATTTCATTACGATAAAGAAAAATAATGTAGAAAATTGTAAATTCTAATGAGCCACAAGTTGCATGTATCCAACAGGAATTCATGCATGCTCCAAAATATACCCGTTTTTTTAGCCTCGCGAATCCCAACCTACCCTGTTTGTCTTATGATAAGACTCTGGTGCAGTGGAGAAAGTAGAAAGTACTGGGCATGGAGTGGGTCTCATCCTGTAAATGTCCATGGTCATACATGTTCCCAAGTTCAGTACAAGTCAGACTCCACGGATGGGAAAGACTTTCACTCAGCTCGTTCCGTTGCAAATCTGAAGTTTTTGGCAAATTCCGCAAAGCTACCCAATTAAGTACTGGAGGTGAGTTTTCAAGAGAACAATAATCTTATTATATATTCATGGCATGGCCTATAATAAAGAATAGACTGACAGTCACTGTTTATCTGTGTCATCCTAACTTAATATCCTTTGGTAATTAATTGGATTTGTGGTTCATTCAGACTGGAATGATTTCTCTTTAGTAAATACCAGTTTAACCAAATCAAATCAGGGAATTGCATTAGTCCTTCGCATAAAGGAAGGTTTGTGCTTTGTATCATTCCGTAATTGTGTAATCAACTACAAACATTCGCAGCTAGTGTAGCTGATGAAGATGTTGGCTTATCTTATCAATTTAATGAGGAAAGGATTCATGGCATTATCTCATCTCAAGTCAGTAAGCACCTTGTAAAACGTGTAGTCCTGCAGTTTGCTAACGTAACACTAAACTCATCTGTTGTTCACTCTTTTGTACTACGACACCAGGTTAAGGGGAGAACATTTACATATCATGAACAGGGCCGTCCACACCAAGGATTCTTTACGAGTGCATTTTTATGCCTAAGAATTATTACGTCTTTTAATTAATTTCCTAAAACCTTGGTGTAATGAACCCTTCTCAAATACTTGGACGCTCCCACGCCTCTGTAAACAGGAATATAATGCATTTAAAGTATAGCAAGTCTTGGTAAAGGCATAAACGATAGGATGCCTGTGATGGGATGCCTTGATTCCCCAGGATGTGCAATGTGCGTGTCGGTAATATGGATGGACTAAGCAGAGGGTTATGTTACATGGTTGGATGCAAATAAGGCAAAGCATAGGACACCAAGTTTTAAAAGGTGTTTCTTCCCTATCACACCGTATTATTCGCCTGGTCCAACAACTAACTCGTTACAAAAGCAGTTTCAGGTGTGTGTGTGGCTTACACAACTCGTAGGTATGTGTGGGAACCGTAGTCAATAAGTGGATTTGGTACGTAGACCAAGGCATAACTTCTTTTTACCTGGCCACCAAATACAAGGAGGCAGGAGATGTTAATTTACTTTTACTTTTTTAGTCGGCAAGCCACGAATTGCATCCCACTGAAACGAAAGAGGAAAGCAGTATTCATTAGTTTGCAACAAGGGTAAAATAATTGCAACTGCTAAAACCCAGCTGAAAGTATTTGCCCTATTGTTTGCAATAAAGAGGAGTGCGAGTGCTTGCAATTAATTAAGGTGCATTCCATCCAGAAAACGGGGCGTGTGTTTCCCTGTTGTTAATATCAAATTCCTCAATTTTTAATGATATTTAAAGACTTTAAATACATTGTAGTCAGTCAGTGCGAAGTAAAAGTAGTGTTTCAATCACATTGATTAGACAGAGAGTTGTCACTGATTTGAGTGACTTGTTCAAATTATTTGTGAGTGACTCACCTGGCTTATTTTCACCTGGTAGAAAACTGAAACAAAGGCAAATTGGAAGGAGAGTGACTTAATCGTGAAGTGAATCATCCATCTGCGTCGCAAATTTTGGGAATTACTCCAGAGTTTGAAGTGATCAGAAATTCTGGCTCGAATTAGTCAGAATGTGAAGTAAAGGTATGTTATAATTCCTCACATTATTCAATTACTTTGAAAATACTACGGTGGAATTTGGAATGTGTCCGAGTGACCGAAGTGAAGCGGTTGTAAACTGTAAATTAGTTGATAAGCGAGAGAGAAATGAGATAATGGGCGTAAACAACACTTATCTCTTTAACAAAAGTGCGAGTAAAAGTCTAATGGTTCCGGGTTGACATGAGATAAACAATTTTCTAAAAACGGTACTTGTTATGCTACCGAGTTCTAACGAAGTGTTCAAATCATTGTGGAAATAGAAATTTGCATTTCCGAACACGCCATTTTATTCCTTGAAGATCAGCGTTGACAAAGATCAATCACTGACAAAGGGTAGGAGTAATGAAAATTAAGGGCACTTTTAAATAAAATGCACACAAAATAGCATTTGAATCGTGGTTTATTCATATTCCGTGCGTGATTGGAATAAAAATTTGCGTTTGATTTCATTATGCAGCTACAATAAGTGAGGTTGAGTTGAAATTGAATTGAATCAATTCACGAATGTGGAATGAATTGGTGAATATATAGAGCTGGCTAAATTATTGATTATATCCATTGGTCTAACTGCATAAATGGAAAATGTTCGGATGTTCAAGTTGGCTGAATGTCATACTGCTTAGTGTAATTTCTGTTCATTTTATTGAGGTAAAACTTAATGAAAATTAAGTTATTCGATCTCTAATACGTAGTGCTTTGTATTCATTTTTACGCAATTTAAAGAATATGATTTTGAAGAAAATCGTAAATACACGTGATACGACGTAAAATTAGTTAGCTACAATTTTCATCTCACATAATTTTATTATTGCTTTTGTAATGTTTTTATGCTGAGGGATCCATAGTTTATAGTTTATGGTCATGATTCTCGTAATAAAACGTCTATAAAATTGCGGATTCTAAATAAATTTGTAGTCGTCTCAATTAAAGGGTTTGTAGCCAATAATGGGCTAATCTTTGTCGTCGTTAACTTAATATCCTGTCCAGTTTTTAGTTGCCTTTGCCTTGACTGAGGTTACTCCAGTTCAAGGTTTTCTTTCAGCAGTAACAAAATGCGTTACAAGCACCCCAACTGTTTAATATGTCTCAATAATTATTATCTTAAGGAGGATCATCTCTTCAATTACTCCCTAATATACGTCACCTTCAAATTTAGCGATGTCCATCGGATATGCATGTCTCAGTTCATTCATAATTTTTGACAAGAAAACAACAATAACTGATTTTATGAAGGCTTTAAAATTGTAAATTACAAGAATTTAGGATCATTCAGTCATAATCATGAGTTATGGGCATTATAAATTGAAATATAGTTAAGGACCCAGGTATTATAGAAGTTCTCGGATATTGCCATTACAAAAATGGCGAATGTTCAGGCACATTTTGCAAATAACGCAAGTTAAAGTCATTGGCCCAGATAAATGGTCTCATTCGTTATTTATGGCTTTGTGAGGTTTTAGTTAGGTTGATAAAACCGAGATTCAAACCGGCTCGGATTCCAGCTAACCACAACAATTACTGTCTCGAATAAAGTTTAATGACAAAGTCAAGTGGAGAATGTTGGAAGGATACGAAACAAAAACTGCAAGTTCTTCATGGTAATTTTTGCGTGCATTTTTTATTCGGTAAACCAAATCCCATGCATTTTCGCAACACCTTTTGCCCTGTGGTTAGTTCTTTATGTGATTATTGCATTGCAAATTGCGTTAACTTCAAAACTACGGCAGATGGGAAACGGCAAGTGGAATGCATCTCAAGACAAAATTGCATTCTTCAGACTTTACAATTGTTTTCTGCCTTAATTGCGTTGTGACAGAAGAGCAAGGATTGTTGTCCAGTAAATTATTTAACGAGATTTGCAATGTTGGGACAAAGCACCTGTTGACGGAATCCTAAACAAGTTTTTTAATCCTAGAATTGCCAGTTTTCCATTCCAGTAATAACGTTAAATAGAGAAGAGGGGCTTGCTGACGTTCAATTGGCAGTTTGGGATTTTGATTCGAGACTTGTACCACCGGTAAATAACCAGTTAGGGCTGCTGGCCAAATAATAGACTGGGTTGCCAAATCCTGCTGATTTTTCATCCCTCGAGGCACATTCCGTTCTGGATAGTCTACTTCAATGAGTATATAGTGAAGCTAGTACAATTCTTCCTTTTATCCAAATCCGACAAAAAGATATATTTTCTAAACGATAAGCTTCATTTAATATGACGCCATAAGATTAGTGATTTGTCGTCCCCAGCGTCAATTCAACGGAGGAAGCGATTATTAGTTAAAATGCAATGAGAAAGAAAATCCTCACCGAATCACATCACGTACATCCATCCACCTAAGATGGGAAAGACGCATTTAAGTAATTGCAACCTCTTCTAGTCTCGAACGAAGAAACCAGTCGATCGTCTCAAATAGGTGGGGTTAGAGAAATTATTGATTTATTTTGCAAACAAGATCTCGCCTTCAGAGATCAGACCACATTGAATACTATTTCCACCGGATTTTGGATTAGTCAAAGTTGGGTTGAGGAGAAGACATGAGAGAAATTCAATAAAAATGAAAAAAAACGCTATTTGCTTATCCTTTACTGGGAATTGTGGGGAAATGGATTTTCCCTTGATCTCATCAGTCATCTCATCAATTTTGAAATGACAAAGCTTCCAAAATGAAATCCCGGCTGGTTGAAATTGATGTTGCGAAACGAAATGATTTTCAAATAGGTGTAGCTCGGCTTGGCTAAGGTTCCGACATGAATAAAATAAATATTTCCTCTCCAGGGATTTTCTTTGTCGTCCTTGCTTCCTTTGGATATGAAATAAATTTGAGCAACACATGAACAAATAACTTACTCGATATTAATACTGGTTGGACTGGAAAGAGTTTCACAATTTCATTACACCACAACAAGGTGGCTTGACATATCGGTTCTATTTTCTACAATTAAATTCATTTGTCTTGTAGCACATGGTTGAGTTGATACATAAATGTCTTTTACCCCGTGAAAAAATGAGAAAGCTCATTGCATCTTACAGGGAATACCACTTTACTCCCTCAACTTTTCTCATATTTCTTACAAACTTCTTAACGTTTTATTCCCGGAGGTAAAAATGATACGTTATATGTTGACTCGCTCCTGGAACTGGAGAAAATTTGGCTCACTCCGCGTGTGCCTATTACACAAACGTGACATTTACCATTCCCAGATCGGGTGAGCCGCTTTCGCATTTCGCAACTAAAGCTCCGTAAACGATCACCATCCAAAGTGGAAGGGTATTGAAGCGAAATTCTATGTTGGGGATAAGTAAACAACTATTTCCTTAGTCAAAACTTTTCATTTTGACAAGCTTACACAAAAGCATATTGCGATTCAGGGAGTGACATTTTAAACAACTTTTTTCATGGGTTCCGTCTGATATACGCCGAAGACAAACTAACTTATACTAAATTACAGTCAGGACAAATTCTTGAAGGAATTTTATTTTCATTCGATATAACTTTGACCCGAGATAACTAGAAAATTTCGGACCAATCCAGATTAGAGAAGTATGACGCAAATTGATGCGGTTAAATTTATTTGGCTACTAAAGTTTCAGGGCATACTGGAAAGATTGGACACTCCCACTTTTCTACTTTCCCAACAACTTGCATGAACTAGGAATATAAAACCAAGGATTTATACAGAACAAACAATATCCAGTCTTTACACGTACATACTTTAATTTTGTACCTTGTCGTAACACCGATATTACGAAAGGACTCACACTTTTAACTCCTTGTCCACATTTCTAATACAAGGAGTTGAGGAAGCATGAATTCTTTGACGGAAGCCTGTTTTTTTGCTGAAAAATTTGATTTCAAATTTTTCTGTGTTGGAAAACAAAAAAAAATAAAATGGAAGATGATGCAACAGGAGTTTTGACTTTTAATGTTTAGCAATGCCGAACAAAGATACCGAGTAGAAATAGTTGGGGAGGGGTTGTACTAAATTACAGCATTGTTGCTGGAGAGAACCGGCGGTGTTATGTTGGTGTCTTGTAAGCCTAACTATAAGTGAATGAATAGATTTATGTAAATTTTTAAGACCCCCTTCACATTCACCATCCATCCTTAAACTTCTATTCATGTCCTATAATCGTATCTGTCATACCTCCAAATCTCATTTCATCATGAATTATGGAAAAGTGAATAATTCATGAAGGAAGGAAGAGGGATGACAACTTCTCGGCGAAACTGATGAACAGGTGCATATCTCAAACAAAATAAATTTGTGGTTAGCAGTCCAACGTCCCAATGCAATGCTGGAAAAGAGTTAAGATTGTGTTATAGTCAATTGTAATATATAAATGTTAAGATTTTCGTTTACAAAGATGGGCAAATCACATGAATGAACGAAATTTCCTACAATTTCAGCTCATGGACGTTACACCTACACGATATTGCAAATATTCTGTTAATTCCTGTTTGCTATTGTTATTATATGCTGCCTAAATATGAACTGGTGACCTTCAAGCTACACTCTCATTGAGTTTTAGAATAAATTCATGATTTTTAGCAGGCGTTAATTGCAAGACTTTTTAAATATTCTAAAACAGAATTAATTGCAATTCGCACTGCTTGTTGCGGTGTTGAGTTACAATTATGTGGTTGCATAATACCTGGAAGACAGAAAAGGGATGGATATCGCTATCAAATCAGTCGTGTCTTGTTCAGCCAGACTGCAAAATTATCTTGTTTCTTTGATCTTTGTGAGTGAGCATATGTATTCTTTCCAAGAGCTGCAAGTCGTTAAACTTATTAAACGTCTGCTAGCCCAATTCAAAGAATTGTTTAACAATTTAACAAATCAAAAGTGGTTGGGCTGCAGTCGAAGGCGTGACACGGCGCCAGTGGTCGTCCTCTTATGGGACTTACATATCATATCGCATCAACATTTCTATTTCCATTAGTTGTATTATCGTGTTGGCAGCCTGCCTCAATTTAGTGTAACGCAGTGCGAAATTTGGCAAATCTGTTAAGAAAACTGTTAGCCCACTCCTAGTAAAAATTAGTTGTGTGATGTGTGATAGGCTTTGTTTCTTACAAGGTGGTAAATAACACGAGTTGGAGACCATCAGTTTTTTGCAGACAAAATGCGAACAATATATTTCTCTTCTGCCGGTTTCATTTGGTACAATTTTTTAAAATTTGCAAATTCGCAAAATAGACAGGTTTACGGATAAGAAAGTGTCAGATTGAAAACGAGCCACAGGTCGTCTTTCTGGAGGAGCAACTGTCCCGGAAGTCTCAAGGGAACATTTCGTTTGTCATGTACGCTACTCAAGCAAACTTATTGATTTCCTTAATCATTTTTATTAGAGTTCAGTTTATCGATGCAAACAATTAAGCATTCCATCATTCATTTAACTTAATCCATTGCATGCAATTCAATGCTGGAACGTAAGCCATTCTCCTGTGTGTATATTATTCTCCTGGAAAAGTTTGCCTGTTCTCAGCTGTGGGTTGTGAGAGAATGTCACCAACTTAATTACCTCGTACATTAAGTAGCTTACAGCATTTATGGGATATAAATGTCATATGATTAAAAAGAATTAAAGTTGGCACAACTAAATTCAATGCTACAGCCAACCATTTGGCAATTCAGCGTCAGTTCTTACATTGTAATGTCCATGACCCAAATTTTTATAAAGATAATGCTGTCAACGATTGAATTGACTGGAGAAAGTAACCAGACACAGCTGGGCGCAATCTGCATTTGACACTTTTTGCTCTTTCTTTCCTCGAGTTGTTTGCCCATTGGCATTGATTCCAATAGAAAGACATTGTAACGCTAGAATGCCCTGATTTTACTTTCATGTTGAGTGCTATCAGAAAATCACCACAATTTAAGGTTAGTTGGTGTGACAGTGTGACTCAGCCAATATATTTCGCCACCTAAATAAATTGTCAGTGACTTAGGTACTGGTACTCCATTACCTATGTGAATAATCTTTTGTATTGCAACCACAATCACGCATCTGATCCAATTATATTCAATGACTCACTAAATGAGTGAAAGCACATTCTACATCACTCCGGAATATAACTTTGTTTTTGTTAGATCACAAAAGTCTCGGCAGTGAGACAATCTTTATTCATACCTTTATACGAGAAGAGCTTGCATGGTGCGAAGTTTCATAACATTTCATTGTCCTGTTTGCTTTCACCATGTCGAGAACACAATGTCCAATCCAATATCTAACTCACTTTCTTTTCTCTCTTCAGGTGTCCAACCGAGGTGACGACTTGAACTAATCTCATCATGACGGCAATTGAGAAGAAAGTCAATTACAGCAACTGACACGGGATGGAGGACTAAAAAAGGCACATCACACCCCACACTCTTACTTACATCCCAGAACAAAATCTGCCAAACTAAGCCAGTCCGAGCCTTTCAAGAAGTTAGGATAGCGTGAACAAATACCACCCAGAGAGCGGGTTATTAGTTTCAGAGTACTTTCAGCTCTTTTGGATTTTAACACTATCCTCGTCAAGGACGAAGTCAACGTCAATATGCAGCGTATGAATTCTTTGAGACGGTCATTGCGGGAGTCATTTCGTCGAAAAAAGGACAGTGGACCTGAGAGCAGCAAACCACACCAATGGCAGGCAGACGAAGAGGCTGTACGTGCTGGAAGCTGCACTTTCCATGTCAAGGTATATTGCAAAATAGGTCTTGATTTTATTAGTATTGTGGAAAAAGACAGTAGCATTTATTTTATGGCAGCGAGTGCTCTGGACATTTTTATTTCATTGCGTCCGTTTAATGATGTACGTAGTTTTCTGTACCATCCGCTTTTCTCCGTTGGAAGAAAGCTGTAATTTGTGTGATGGTGTGCCACATTTTACCAGGAAAATAGGCGTTTTCAACTTTGTCTCTTGCCAGTTTTCAGAGAAAGGACGTTGGTTGATTAAATTCTAGCTCGTCTGTAAATAATAATTTGTTTTTGTGTTTCACAACCCAGATGAGTAGTAAAGGAAATGTGATTCAATTAATGACAAACTTTGTGAAATTTATACTCCTTTGTCAACTAAAGAGTTTTGTATTCTAAGTAATTGAACCACGACCGTAGATGAGTACGACCACGTCGAGAAGAGTTGCCCACATTTGTGACAATTTTGTTTCAACAACTTGAATAAAATGATTTGACCTTCGAAAGCTCGAAGCTGTTAACGTATCCCTTGTTAAACAACTAAACTCATGCATGCACTCCAATTAGTCGCTTTTAGCAGACAACTTTCCAGATTGTTAACAGAACAGTTTGCAACCATTTAATGAGGAAATTTGCAAGTATCTGGATAAAAATAGAGAACACTCCCCAGAGATTTATTCGATATCATGCTCGTTATACTGCGCCGTGTGGAGCGGAATGGGAGGAAGTAATCGTGCAATGAATGACAATTTAAATCTGTTGTCCCAACTCTGACTGGAATCAATTCAAGTCGTTTCGCATCACGTTCTCAAAGTTTTGCTAGTGTTGTTTAAATTTGCACATTCGACTAATACCATGATGTTTTTCTCTTCCAGTATTTGGGCTGTGTCGAAGTATTCGAGTCCAGAGGGATGCAAGTTTGCGAAGAAGCAATGAAAGTCCTGAGGGTAAGTTTATTTATCACGGTTCGTTGGTCAATTTCATGGTGTCCCTGCCAGCTCAAGATATGTGGAAGTAAAATAAAATAAAATTGTTCACTTTTCACAAACAACGCAGGGCTCCAGGAGACGTCCTGTCAAAGCAAATTTGTACGTTACGGGTGATGGACTTCGCGTGGTTGAGGATGAGACTAAGGTATTGGATTACGAATTTGTGCTATACATTTGTGCTATACAGTCAACCTTTACAGGAAAGGTATTTAATTGCATCTCATTTTGACCATTTCTTTCAGGGATTAATTGTAGATCAGACGATCGAAAAGGTGTCATTCTGTGCTCCGGATAGAAACCACGAGCGTGGATTTTCCTACATTTGTCGTGATGGGTAAGTAATTCAATATATTCATTCAACTGAGCTTATTATGGGGAAGTTACAATCAATCTCTTGGATTATTTATTCCAGGACCACTCGACGCTGGATGTGCCATGGATTTCTTGCATCTAAGGACTCGGTGAGCGTGATTGTATGTCATGTCGTGTAAAGGAAGTAACATAATAATGAATCCTGGGAAGAAAGTGTAAAAAATAATGGATACATTTATTAACGAGTCCCGTTAACACATGTACTTACCCACCACCTAATGTAAAAGTTTGGTAATGGACTCTGTCAAATAAGTACCATGAATCTTACAAGTGTTTCCATCAAAATCTGAGAAGTGAACCACCTCGTTGGCTCGCTTCAGAGAAAATAAAAGCAAACTCCAAGCTACGTAGGCGTAGATGGATGAGCAATGAAATGGAAGTGATGAGCCGTATTGTTCTTTTCTTAGTGCTTTCACTCTCATTTCCAATTTTATGGAAGATGAGAAAATCGGGTGAGCAAACAAGACTGTGTGAGGCTGTAAAAGGAATAGGTGGCCAGAAAAGAAAGTAGAATCACGTTTATAGGTTTAGTTAGTTTTGCTCTGTGAACGGATTGAGGAGAAAGTTTGGACTCGGAAGGGAAGGGTTTGATTACAGGGAAAAGCGGATAGAACCAGTGCCTTCACCCCAATAATACTTTGTCTTGTTTGGTTTGTGTCTTCTTTCATGTTCGCCGCTGATGTTGTTCATGATCCTCTTCCTTCTCTTGGGGATTCTTTGAAAATCATCTCATGAATGAATGACTCGTCTCCTTTCTCCATCTTCCTTACCCTGAATTGGACCTAATTAGGGAGAAAGGCTGAGCCATGCAGTCGGATGTGCTTTTGCAGTTTGTTTGGAACGGAAACAGAAACGGGAAAAGGAGTGTGGAGTGACGATGACGTATGACTCCAAAACGTCAACTTTTACCCGATCCGGAAGTTTTAGAGTCACCTCAATGACGGACTCGTTAAATTCTACGTCGCCAACTGAGAGTGTAATTAATGCTGCTGCATCTCGTACCCCGGCTGCCCCCACACATGCCATCGAACGCCCACATGCTCCGACCAAGATGCTGGAGAGACAAGGCTCATTTCGTAAGTTCAATATCATCGACCAACCTCAAACTACCTTTCAAGTCTTGAAAGTTTAAAAAATTGCATTCTCTCCTTTGTTCTCAGGAGGATTTTCACAACTCTCGAACCATTCTCCATTCAAGAGACAACTTTCTCTGAGATTAAATGAACTCCCTTCCAATCTTCAGAGGACGCAGAACATTTTTGGGACTCCGCAAAATAATTCCATTCCTCAATGTATGAGAAATTGCTTGTATACAACTGCTCGAAATGAATGGCATTCTGTAACAGAATTCTCAATAACTCTTGTTAATTTAAAGCGTCTACCAGTCCTGCCCCTCCACCCCGGACACAACGAGGTCGTCTTCAGTCATTGCCGACGGGGGCTACAATACTGGAAGTGTCATCCAACACATCCTCGGAACTTAGTTTAGGACCCTCATCTAAAGTCGAGAATAAGGATTTAGTGTCTGAATTATGCCAACAGGTTTCTCAAGGCTTATCCCTTCTTGCAGCGAACCATCATGATGATAATACGAACAAGGTAAACATGAAGAATTGGCCCCAGGTTCTTTGAGATGATGCTAATTTGGTGTAAATATATTTTTCCATAGACCAACCGACACAACTCGTCGGCATCCCACAAATTCCCCACAAAATTTACCAACCCTTGGGATGAAGAAGTCGGGTCCAATAAAAAAGTACCGCTTCCCACCTTTAATACTACAGCTTTATTAACTGCCAACTCCGTGATTCCAAATACTGTTGGCCTAAACTCATTATCCTCGGCCTCGTCCAACAATACTTCGTCTAGCATCAATAATTACAAGCCGATGGATTCATGGACCAACAATCTGACTCAAAACCATGAGCCCAAAGCTCCCCTCCAACCAAAAATAACTCCCATCAAGGAAAATATCCCTGTGAAATCTGCTCCACAAATTTCCTCCATTCTTATCTCCAAACCTCCGCTTCCAACGGCAGTCAAAAATAGAAACATTTTCGAAAACACTCCATCCCCCACAAATGTCTCCTCCAATGCCAATCCCAGCAATCAAGTCGTTGGTGGAACAAATGTGAATGTTAACGCAAAACCCATCAACACCGCCGGCTCGACGATCGCTAGTAATAATTTAGCAAACAGACCTAACACGCATCGAGGAGGTCCGTCTATTCGATCACAATCACTTGGAGCGGATCCATTCGACGCGGACTGGGCCACGCCACATGCTCGAACCGGACAAACTCCAACCAATCCTTTTGCAAGGCAGCAAACATTCCAGATTTCTATGTAATATCATAAATCCTAGAAAAATAGTATTATGCATAGGACGAGTTTTGGACTTTGAAAGTATTGAAGAATTTTGAAAGAAATGAACACCGGTAGGCGACATACATATATTTAATGAAAACTACTAAGAGAAGAGTCCTTCATTCAGGGTTGAATTGTGTGGAAACATGTAGAATGTATATAGAAATAATGTCGCTTAGAAGGGGCATATAGTAAAATAACGCTTTCAACAAATGGGCAACTATGTAATGGCAGCTGTATTTCGAAAAGTTGTTGTAACTAATTGGGACATTCATGGACTTATATATCAATATCTATCTAACCGTCTTAATTTCTCAATCCATTTTGTATCTCTTTACTCTACTTCAGTATTTTACAGACGGACGAACTTTTTACAGCATATCACTCGATTTATTCTACATTTCTATTCCTAGATTAGCACAACCAATCTAATTTTCATACGGAGACAAAATACTCGAGGATGATTTGACAATATTGCAGGACTTGCAAATAAATGAGTGACGCAAAAAAACGGTACTAAATAAAACGAGGCAACTCAGTTTATTTCATAAATAGTTTTTTTTACTTCTGATCAATGATTTTGACGAAGAATACAACTAACAGTGTATCTACTTTCGCACAGACAAATATCACGAGTAATTTGAGGTTTGCGAACATTTTAGCGGATAGTCATAAAACGTATAAAAATTGATTGGTGAAATTCATACTAACTAAGAGCATGGGTTTATGTCAAATAATCGAGCTGCCTGCAAAATTCTTGAAGTATAACTCAACCAAATTGTAACTTGACGAACTGTATCATTCCATATTGAGAATATTTTCAGCTTAATTTTAATAATTTAATTTTAAAAAAGTGAGTGTGCAGCTTTATCGACAAGCATTGTAAGCACATTTCATTCTTGATTAACTTTTTTTCTAAAATTGAAAAAAATGTGTTGAATAAACTACAAATAAAGTAACGATACATATTTTAACTTTACTGGTCCATTTTATAAAACAAGAAAGAGCCACACCTGTGAAGAGTGGTTGGTTTACATAAAAATTTCGAATTGCACGTGCAAAGGTTCACGAATGATGCAACATATTAGAGAGAAAAATATAAAGATATCACATTATAATCACGGGCACATCCATAATCTTACTAATGGCTGCAGACACTCAAAACAAGTTTAATCGGATTCCGATTTGTTATCCTCTTGTTTGAGTGGAAGAGAAGATGGCTTTTTTACTGGTCTCGAATGATGAGAACATCCTGCAATGGGTTGCAAATCAATGTCCACGTCGCTTTTAGAAGCGTCAATTCCGCTGTCAGATGTCCCTGATTTTAGCCTTTTGGAAGTGCAGTTAACCAAAGGGGCAGAGGATTTCTTTCTTCGTTTACGTTTCCTCAAAATGGAATCGACAATTTGACTGTGAAGAAAGGGTTGAAGAATCAGAAGAGTTTATCACATTATTCCTGTCGGCGTTGTTCCCGTCGGTATTATGTTCAGCATTTTTCAAAACTTTCGCAACACGAAATTTTCGAGAAGACACTTTCTTGTTTTGGGTTTCGGTTAAAGTTGCTGGAGCATCGGTTGGTCCAACGTAACCACAACTAGTTAGATCTTGGGTTCGTTCATCTTCTGTTGCAGAAAACTGCTGAGGGGAGGAGGAGGAAGAAGTAGAAGCCTTGGAGAATAAATCCCATACAGTTAAACTGGATTCAGTATTATCATCATCGGATGAATTGGAAGATGAGGATGACGAAGAAGAATATATTGAAATACTATGCGAACTATTATTGTTTGTTTGTAGCGGTGGAGGTAAATTTCGAGTCATCAAGTTATTGATCAGTTGATAACCTGGTCCTGTGCTGGCAGCAGGTGTTCGTGTGTCGGACGAGGAACTTTCATAAATTGGAGTCAGTACGCTTCGTCGCCTGCAAGGATGGCGAAGAGGTAATGGCGAACCTAATCAGGGAGAGGTAAAACATTCTTAATTTTATCCACTCGCATAGGATGTCACGATATCGTGAAATTATGATTGCTTACTTGATCCCGATGTTGATGTACTGCTACCGCCATCACTTCCTCCAGTTGCTGGTGA